>JASANF010016606.1:0-47780 GCA_030248245.1 Trissonchulus sp. WLG1_4 | reverse complement strand
GTGGTCGGCACAGAATCCGAACGCTACCATCGGGACTCTGTGCGCTAAGCTGAAACAACTGGGGCGGGCCGATGCCCTAGAAATACTCTACCAATCGGTTCCCCTCTACCTGATCGCTACCACCGAAGCTGACGCGGACACTGACGCACTGTTGGATGACACTGACGAGGGGACTCAGTCCCAGTGCAATGACTCTGGCGTGGTGTGTACTTCGTCGTCTGCGGGACGAGTCAGCAATGGCAGCACTAATGGCTGTTCCAAAAGCGCCTCTGCGGGCTCACAGAGAACTAGCTCCACATTGTCATAATAATAAATCTACTATGATAATATTCATGCATGCAGGTGACTAATAATAATAATTGAGCTGTTGACTGTGGTACTTCTTAGTCAGTGACGGATTTAGTTGATATGGCACTTTTTTGGTTAATAACACAGCATAAACTTGGCTTAACTTGACGTCATAAAGTAATATTAAGATAATTTTAATTATCATTTTACAAAACATTGCAATATATTTCAAAAACAGACAATATTTTGGGCTGTGTTATTAATAAATAAGTCACTTGATCAACTAATGCATTTGATTAGGCCCAGTGTATTTAATGATACCAGTAATAGTGTCTACCGTGTGAATCATCGAGGCTTTAGATTGTTGCTGTGCTTACAAAGCGCAATATTGTTATTAGAATTTCGTATATATATTGTTAATCGGGCCGGTTTTTGACAATCCGAAATTATATTTTTCATTGTGTCAGTTATTTTTTCAATCGAAATTAAAATTCATTTAATTCAACCTGCCGTTTTAAAAATAAAGTTTAACAAAAATAATTACAAGTATTGTATTATTAGCTCTTAATCTTAATTTTGGATGCCATGCAATCTAAACTGTATAATATTGCAAGCAATTCTGTACTATTAGTATTTATTTATTTTGTAGTTGTCTGTTATGCACTATTTTGCAAGTCAAGCTTAAAATTTGCTCAACTGCTCAAGCTACGTCTTTTGAGATGTTTTTTATTTTTCCTCATTTTTTGCTTACGAAAAATACGAAGAATATTAACTTCCCCACGAATAAATTTTTTTAACTATTAACTAAGCCACAATAATTCACAAGTATCTGGTTGTGTAACATTGGATATTATTGCCTTCTGCTGTTGCTATTGTTATCATTTTGTCTGATCTTGGTTGTAAGAATATGTGCTTTTTCTTTTGACACTATTTCGTTGGCTTTTGTGAATATTTTAGTGATATTTGTTATCACATTCATTTGTGATTTTGTCGCATTTTCATGAATATTTTTTATTCTATTCCCGCTTTTATAGTATTTCTGTCGTCGTTCTGAATGCAATCCTACTTTGTTGCTATGTTGTTTTTTAATTGCTTAAACCGATTACAAGAGCTATTTTGTAAGATCTGTGACTTAGCTGCAGAAAATATGATTTTAAAGCCTGATTCCTTGCTTGTTTGTAAAATAATATCTTTTTAACAATAGGCTAAATGCTGCTTACTAAATATACTACATAGACTATGAAACAAAAAATTAATTCTTGTCCAGAACAGCTGTAAGAGCACACTGAGTGATTAGTTTCAAACTAGTCATGTTTTTATTTCTGATTTCTCTCGTGAAAAAATACAGTCTCAGTTCTGCAGATGGAAGCCAGTATTAAGGGTTGTAGTCCAATTGGTTAAAGTCTTGCTGTGATATTTGCGGTCAATTTGTAGTCACTGTGAATTTTAGAATCGGTTTGTAGTTATGAAAAATGTACAGATATTGAAATGTTCAAATTGCGCTCATAAGTTAATGAAGCTTTTTTGTTTTCTAAGGTTTGAGTAGAAGTATTACAAAGACGATTTTGGTTTATTTTCGAAAACAACGTTAGTCGTTTTGAGGGTTGGTTTTTTTGTAGAAATCAATGATCGTGCGATCTGTCCTTGTACTGTATCATAATAATGTTTTGCCTTTATGCAATTCACTAATAAATTTTGAATCACGCACTATCTTCGCAGTTGGGTACGGCCAAGAGTACATAATAGGAAGAGTATGACACTCTTCCTATTATGCCTAGCAGCGCGCGTCCAATGCGCAGCGCGAAATAGGCCTTTTATGTACGGTTTTGAGGGGGGGGGGGTACCCCCCCTCAACTGAAGACCCCGTACCCAACTGAGGGGGGGTACCCCCTACTCAGTTCGATACCCCGTGCTCAACTGAGGGGGTCTGAGGGCGGTTGCGGCGGCCCGGGGCCGGCTCGCTGCCACGCGGCCCGGGGCCGGTGGCGGGCCGATGCCGGGCCCGGGCCGGCCCGGTGAAAATCGGCCCGGGGCCGACACTTGGCTTAGCTGCCGATCTCTACCCACTTCAGGCTGCGCGGGTCGAAAAAAATTTTTTCCGACCCGCGACAACTGAAACCAGAAGAAATTGTCGACAAGGGTCCCCCCTTGGTTTTTATAGCCCGGCCAAAAAAATTTCTGATACGTCGCTGTTAATCTTGTACGCATCGTGGAAATACGGCGGGCTGAAACTGCTATAGCCGTTTCAGCCGGATAAATCGCCAACTCATCCAAATAGCAGTTTCAGCCACGACATATACACGAGTACATTATGCTACCGTTACTTGTGTAACACACTGTCTGATGTGACGTTCCCATCTTATGTTTTAATTTTTCTGTCGGAAAAATTTTCTGATACGTCTCCAGTTGATCAAATTCGGTCTAAAAATTGGAAAAATCGCCATTTTTTTCTGGGGGCTACCGCCCTCAGACCCCTGCAACTTTGGGGTTTAATATCTAGCGTTTACAATGCGTGTGTAAGTACTAAAATCGCTAAAAACTTCACTTTAATTTCAAAAATGCTATCACTGCGTGAGCAAAAGAAGTGGACAAGGTGCGACCTCCCCCACTTTTCAAAATCCTGGCTACGCCCCTGAAGTAATGCAAATGTGGAAATTTGTTTATGCAGAAATGGACACTCATACTTTTATCACTTTTTTAGATACGTCATGAAACAAACATGGGTAGAATGTAGACATGGGGAAAGTTTGACTTCTGGAAGTTGCCGCTATCGACCAACCGAACTAATGGGTTTTTGTTAGTGAATTGAACGAAATCACATTTTGCGATGTGAACCACATCTTCAAAAAGTGCAACAAATTTTTGCTTCGGGGGCCGCGCCCCTCGACATCCGCAAGCTGCAACATGTATACATGATGACTGCTGAGGAAAAAAGTTTCGAGGTTCGACCCCCTTTCGAAAATTCTAGTACTACCCCAGGCTACCTAGTTTTCAGAATAATAATCTGCACCTCTTATCATACTAGATCGATTTGAATGAGTGAAATATAGACTGAACGACTTAGCAAAAAATTTTCTGCTAAGAAACTATTATTGTCATAGTTGGCAACAAAAATCTGCGGTGTGCGGGGCGGGGCAAGATCCCGGCGGGGCGGGGACTGTGTTACCTGTAGATTCGGAGATGATAATTCAATTCTATACTGCTGCTGTCCTTCATTTAGTACGAATCCCCTTTTCATTTTTAATATGGCAAAGCTGCCATGCTGTCTGTACTATAAATCTCTGAGTTCAAGTGAGGTAGCGTAGGCTGTCTGTGACGGTCACACCCTTTTAGCAGGAGTAGGTGCGGTATGGCAATATTGCCTTCAGTGGTACCGCTCTTTGTCCTTTGTTAGTTGTTACCGCTGCTTGTTAGTTGGTGTCAGACTATGAGTCCCTGACAGAGTGACAGTGGTCACTGATGGTGAGGTTAAGGTGGGACCTCGCTACACTAATGTCAAATGTTTACGCAAACTGGTAGTTCCGTGATCTGTTACAACGCGTTGTTCTGGTATACCTATACCATAACTAAAACTAAAACTAGTTGTAAAAACTAGTTTTCAGCAGTTATACCATAACTAAAACTAACTAAAATCCAACGTTGTACTAACACCATAACTAAAATTTAACACCATAACTAAAATTGAACTCCTACCAAAACTATATATAACTAAAGCTAAACTATATTTGGAGGTGTGTACCATAACTATTACTCAAAAGTCAAAACTAAGAGCAGCGGAGGTTTGAGCAAACTTGTATCAAAACTCTAGTTTTGGTATAACGCTTGCCAAAACTACCTAGTTTTGGCAAGCGCTCTACCAAAACTAGTATTTTGGTACAACGCTTGCCAAAACTTCTTAGTTTTGGTAAGCGCAGTACCAAAACTGTGATGAAAAAGACTTATGAGGGTTAGGTTATAATCGTTGGGTTAATAAACTTTCTACTCTGTGTTATGCGAGAACTACTACTTTTGACTCGGACTAAACTCTACACGATCACTTCCTTAGGTTCACAATCAACACAATATGGGCAATACAAAACATACGTTTAGGGTGCGCGTAGGTACTTGCTGATACACAGTAATACTTTCCCAATTTGGTTCTATCCTGTCTATATCGGATCTCAACTCAAACTCAAATAGGCTCGTGGAGTAGCAGAGGTTAGAAATGTTTTTGCGGGGGCTCCACCCTTCGAAAAGGGAACCGAGTAGCTACAGAAGACTAAACTACAGAGATCCGTTTAGGTCACTTAAGGATCCTAGTCCAACCTCGTAGTTAAGCTCAGTACCTCTGCGTGCTAACTCAGTCGAAATGCTTACGATCGCCGAAACGTACGTAAACACAAACAATATATGAAAACACTAACAGTACTACCTCCACGGCGATCGCGTTTACCTATAGATCTACTGATCTCTCAATGATAGAAACACACCCTTTAATTTTGACTAAGTTCTCGCTAACTCTCAATCAACGTGTAGATTACTCAAAGTTTGCCTCTCCTATAGCTTCTACTTAAACTTCCACTTGAGCAACTGGTTTCAGGGGATTTGAACTGCTCGGACAAGCTTTTCTGCTCTGCCCGTCGTGATTCGGGGGGGACACCAAAGGCCGGGGATAACTAGGAACTTATACCTTATTTCAGAGGCCTAGCTCAACCCTGACGCCTGCTTTTTCTGGTGTCGGGGGACACTAACGGATCAACTCCCCTAACGCTATCTCAGCGACAAAACTTTCACTTTACTTTTTGACTAACAACTCAAAACTCTACTCAATACTCAAATTGGTGTGTGACTCGTGTAACTTTACGTAAACCTGAAAGAGATAGCACAAATATCCTAACAACAAATCGTAGCTACGAATCTGCAATCCTAAATAACGCGCGTAATAGACTCTGATTTGGGTTCAACCGCTAAGGACACACAAACAGCACAGAACATAGGATACTCCTGGAAATCCCTAGGCTGGAATCGGCACTCTTCTAGCCTGACCCTTTTAGGCTAGAACTGACACTACAACAGGTCTACAGGTCAACTCAATAGGTCCACTGGACGCTCTAACCAAAGGGTCAGCCTAGGCTCCTTCTACCTAGCAACAGCTACTACAAAACTAACAGGTTGGTCTGGACGGCGGAGCTGGAGCAGGATCTGGATCAGCGGAAGGCGCGGGTGGAGACCTGGGAGCGGCCTGGCTGGCTGGAGAGGGATCGGGTGAGCGGGCGGCCGGCGGACTGGAACGGGCCGGAACAGCACGGCGGACGGCGGACGGGAGGAACTGCGCGAGGGTCGGTGGCGCAGCTGACGAGCGACGCTGGACACGGGTGAGGGGCAGCGCGGCGGACACGGGGCGGACACGAGACGGCGGCAGCGGACACTACCGACGCGGGCAAAGGGGAGAACGACCGGTGGGGGGCACGGGCGCTTGGGTTAGCGCACGAACGGACAGGGGGGCACGCGGACGACACGGAGGGTTCGCGGACGCTGGCGAGCGTACGCGAGGACAGACCAGGGGGAGCCGGGCGGCTAGCACAGGGGGGCAGACAGGCGTACGAAATAGCGCTGAATGGCGCGGCAAAATATGGTGGCACTATAAGGCCTCTAAAAGAAAGAACCGGGGGGCGCGTACAGCGCGTAAAGGAAAGTTCGCAGGAATGGAGTCGGACACCGAAATTTGGGGTTATACACTTTTATTTGATGCCAAAGCAGAGTTACAGGACAGGGGCGAATGGTGCAAATATGGCCGGGGAGCAGGAGAAAGTTAAAAGTTCGACCTCACTGTACCAGAATTTTCTACCCGACTGACTTAGCTACAACTTGGGGGGCGGCTTTTTCCTTTGTCCTTCTTTGTCGGGATCTACCGATCCCGAATCTAACCAATCAGAAGCGGCCATTCTTAGGCCCGCCTACCTACACTTTCGTTAATTTCCACTTGAGGGCTGGGGGGTCGAAGGCTGCTGGCCCTCACACCTTGATTCCTAATTCCTTCTAATAGCCCTTGATTCCTGGTCGCCCCAGGTACGGTAATTTATCTCACTTCTACTTGGGCGGCCAGAGAAACTCAAGTACCAAAACGGGGAAAACAGTATTACAAAAATATTACGAAAGGAGAAGGGGAAAATGGAAAGGGGGGAAATGGGTGAAATAGGGAATTACTAAAAAACCGAATGCATGCTAACTCGAACTTAACCAATTACGTATAATACTAAACTAACTAGTAAACTTTATGTATGAACTTGTTATGTAATAATTATGCAATTATACTTCCGTACTGAACCTCCTTCTGGGCTGCGGACCCAGTCAACACTACACGTGTACTAAACTACGGTAACCCTTCTACTAACTAAGGGTAAAAATTAGGGCTTTCTTCTGCTCCCAAAAAAACATAGTTACCAATACCGTAAAGAGTTCGAAAATGAGTCCATTAAGCATATTATGAAAAGACGAATCAAATAATACCAAACATGAATAGATCACAGTTACTAATTACCAAATTATAACGTAACAAAATTAGGGTCTAAAACTGCTCTTTTCACGCCTACGATTCTACTCAAATTCGACTAAACTTCGCAATCTAACTTCGAATAACTTCTTCTATATTACTCCGAATTACTTCAAACTTTCCATAATTATTCACTACTTTATGCTCTACAATTCCATACATTTCGCGTTCCACAAAACCAAAAAATTACTTAGTTAATAACCACCAAACTTTGCTAATTACTTCTGTTTTCGCTTCCAGCTAGCTCGCCAATATCTGGGCTAATGCTATGGCTTAGCCCAGATATTGTTTACAAACAACTATCCGGCTAGCTTCTATACTCTCAGGGGGGACTTCCAAATCACTGCTTAAATCTCGTTAATTACTGATTACTAAGACACGACCCTCAGACAATACGGACAATTATCAATACCAATAATCATTATTAATACAGGGGCAATTATTACGACAAACGGCTTCAATTATTAACAAGGAGCACAAGGGAAAGGGGCGGATACTGGTTAGGGACATTATTACGTATTACTTCTACTTCCTTCTGTGCCAAATTCGTACTACACTTCAGGGGGGAACTTAGGACTTCTATAACTGACGATTAACCGAATCAGGCGCTCTCGTGCGGACATGGGGGGGAAATTGGGGTTTAGGGAAATATGCAAAACGGGGATTCCGCCTGAGAGTGTGGCCTCATTCTGCGCGACGTCTGATCGCTAAACTACGTACTAAACCGAACAAGTAGCTCACTTCTTGCAGCTACAACCGAAATCAAGCGAAACCTGTATCAATCAGGGGGCTCGTTAACCCTGTTTTATTACAAAACTAACAGTTTTGGTACAACCAAGAGTACATAATAGCGTCTCACTCTATATAGAAGAAGAGTGAGACACTCTCCAGCCTACGTGTATGTTATAGCACGATGTAGCGTGCACTCAGTAATTTATACGCACACTGTAACGTGAAGCGCCAAGTGCATGAACGAGTGCGCGCAGCGTACGTGTTTATGAACGCGGGCTTCACGTGCTAGTGCGAATAGGTGCTGAAAGGACACTACAAAGTGATCTAACATATGTACTTATGTTATATTTGTTTTGAAATAAAATGGGCAATCAGTCATTAAATAAAATGCACGTCTACAGCCATGCAGTAACTAGATCAGCAGCGTGCACTTAGTTATTGCACTGTTTTTTCAAGACAGGTATGACCTAATGTATGCAGGATATATACATATGTCATATGTGACATGTGTACTCACACGTTTTTGTCTATAGCTCGTGTGCGTGTCCAGTTTTTTTGCTGTGGGCCACTCTCTAGTCCAATAATTTGCTGTTTAACTTTATGTTATTTGTTCCTTGTTTTGAATAGTTTTTCGCTTTCGTTATGGTATGTGAAATTGAAACGGGGATTCATAACTTCATTGCTATATTTTGCGATTTTAACTTTTTGCTGTTCAACTTCATTTTATTTGCAAATCCTTTTGAGTAAGTATGGACACGGTTAATAAAATCGTTAACCGGTTAACCGATAGTTCGGTTAATGCACTAACCGCTTAACCGATAACCATTCAAATTTAACTATTGTTAAACCTTTCATGCCGGGACTCTCCCTGTCTAGGCAGCCGGACTCTGACACCTTTTGGTTTTGTGGCTATTGCTCGAGCTACATGCGTCGTAGAGAGATCGCAAAATCACCATTCGATAGAGAAATGAATGGTGAACAAATCATGATCAGTGTCGATTAACGGTCTATGTAGGACGCACCGTTTTTGAGTTATAAGCGCTCAAAATTGAGAATTTGTAAAAATTTGCGCCATCGCTCAGGCATGTACCTCACCCTAGAGTTTTAACACAGCAGCCATGCGCTTGCCATAGCTAAGAAGTGCTAGAAATAAACTACAATATCCGTTGTATCTGATGCACAAAAAGTTGACTGCCGGCGTTGCGATTAATTATCATAATGTGGCCATAAAGAAAATACTACTTTTGCGATGAAAAAAGTCGAATTTTCACATTGCTTAACTAAGCATAGGTTTTGTTGTATGGCAGTAGAAGTAAAATTTGGCTGCTAAATACAAAGATCTACAATTGGTATCTAGAGCCTTCATAAGCATAACTTTTAATTTATTTAGTCGGACTGTAATTACTCCTTTAATCCGGCAAAGCAGTAGGACCCTGAACAAGCTTCGTCAAAAAGGACAACAAAGATTGAGCTAGTTTTTCTCTCTTACTTGCTTTTTATTGCTACGGACGCTTTAATTGTTGCGCAGTATTGCTCATCCTCAGCCCACCCACACTGTGACTGCCAAAACAGTGTTACTAAAGTTTGTAAAGTGATTATGATCAATGAGCAACTTTACGCTACTCACACAACCCATGCTAACACAGACATGGCAGTCTATCGTAACGTCTGCATAGCTTTCTTGAAGCACAGTGTCAACATGACTAGTTTAGTCAGTACATCTGATAAGATGATAGTGTCACGCATATTCCCAAGGGGGGGTTGGAATTTCGCTGTAAATTGTGTAATCCTATATTCTCCTCAGTATTGTTGCCAATGACTTTGACCAGATATCTCACAGGAAAAATTACTTATTTTAAAAATGTTTGCAAAATTTGCAACACAAAAGTGTTTGTAGGTATTATACCCCCTGTAACTATTTTTAGACACTTTTCGGGCAACTTAACCTGTTAACAGCTTCGCTATAGGCGCTCCAGTTGATAATCTAGCTTTAGTTGTTATTATTGTTTTATTTTGAAATGTATTTTAAATTTTTGTTCGTTTTTACATTTACTGTAGCAATATTGTCTTGTTATAATGCTCAAAGATTTCAACCGGTAGGAAACCAGAATTCGGACTCTGATAAAAACGCCGATGCCAATGCCAAAGTAACCAAGGGAGGCAGCAGCCAATCTGTTCAAAGTAAGTAACATTTTTACGCGGTCCCTAGGGGACACATATATACTATATTCAGAATCTCAGGTTTCTATGTTAATTTGGGTAGGTCGAATTTCTAGTGTTAAATAACACTGGAAGAGCAGGTAGGTCAATCTTGCAGTTTAATTTCGGACGGATCACAGATGACGGTCTGAAAATATATATCGAAGAAAGACAAAATTCACATCCGTAGTGGAATCGAACCGCTACCCTTTCGTTTTCCAGTTCGTTGCTCTACCAGCTAAGCTAACTGGACTAACATTAACCTATAATCGCCAAAGGCAATCCAAATCAGGACAGCTAGTAATGTGTGCAATGTGCCACAGAAGAGTTTGTCAGCCTGTAGAATTGCCTAAAGGCCTATTCACACGAGGGCGCATTTTGCTCCATGGCGTACACCATGGCGTACGCCCTGGCGTACGCCATGGCGCATTGCATGGCGTACGCCATGGTGCACCCCATGGCGCATGAGCGGGCGCACGAGCGGACGCATGAGCCGGCGCACACGCACACTTGCTTACTGCATTGTGTGAAATAATGCAGCAGGCAGTGTGAAAATAGAATGCGCCCGCTCATGCGCCCTCTCATGCGCCCGCTCATGCGCCCTCGTGTGAATAGGCCTTTAGGACACTGAATATGCTACACATTTGCAGGCTAGTAATTATGAACAGTAATAACGTTTTAGACAAGTTTTTGCAGTTTTTCAGTGACATATGTATCAGCCGTCAACTTAAAACTTTGGGGTCGATGCATACTTAGCCTACAGCCGTACGTCCATTATTCGTTCAACTTCAACTAATACCTAGTTCATAAGATTAATTTGTGGAGTCCTAATTTCCTAAGTTGGTCGAAGAGATATATACAGCGGTAAGTATGGTAAGGACGGATTTCAGTACTCTAGGTTCTCAACGGTCTATATGTACACTAGAGCCGTATGTGTGTGAACAAATGTGTGAAGCAAAATTCCACGCAAAATTTTTGCATCAACTAGCTCTAAAGTCTAACTATCCGGAACGGAGAATGGTCAGTATAATGTGACGTGAGCTATCTAATGTGAAACCTCGGGCTTTGATCGGTAAGTTAAGCAACTGTTACCAATCTGTTTTCAGTTATGTAGAACGGAATTAATACTAAAAGTGCTTTTTTCTGTTCTTGGGACATTTCAGAAGCGTCACAAAGTCTTATGCGTCCCATGCCATGAGGTCTCAAATATTGTTATTTGTTATAGTTACTTTAGAAGCTTTACATAAGTTATGGATCACCCCTTGTTCTCTCATAAATTCTTGTTTTTTTTTCAAAATTTCAGTCAGACTCTGCACGACAACGGATCATGACCAGTTCAACTGTGAAAGTCTCAAGAGCAAATTGGAGTCCGACAGGTCCATCGTGAATGGTCAAATCTCAGTGGTGGTGAAACCAAGGGCGGACGTCTTACAGTTTACAGCATCGCTTTATTGTATACAAGCCAGGCACATGTAAGGGGTAGCTGGCTATTTCGAAAAATAGGGACATAAGTTTTTCACTTTCTTACTTACTTAAGCTCGGTTTAGTGTTCTGGATCAGGGTGTCTTATGGTTCTTTGTTCTTAAATGATTTTGACTGATTGTTTTATGAGATAAAATGCAGAAAAATATTGTACAAAAAGAGCATGTTTGTGTTTTGAATCAGAACAACTTCAACTATTCTAGAAATATTGTTTTTGTTTAATAAATTTAATACTAATTCTAACTCAAAACCTTGAGTTTTCCCGCTCTCGTTTTCGGAAACTTCATTTTGGTGTACGGTCAAAGTAAAATCATTTTAATCAGTTTAAAGTGTTTTTAGTTTAAAGTAAAATAAATTGCAAGTTACTGTTAAAAAATGTATTTTCAGTTTCGAATGTTTGGACAAAATCCGGGACGATTCAGCGGACTTGGCCAAAATCAGAGCGGAGGATTTATTCGGCGTGCAGACGGTGAAGGACTATGGCGACATCCAACCGGTCGCTGCCAGTCAGACCGACGAAAAATGTTCTTACGATTGCCACAGTATGTCAATTTCAAATTATTAATACTACAGTATGTGTGAAAGTGACATCCCTGTACGATCTCTTGCACTAAGCAGGTTATGGAGTTATTTTTACTCGTGTTTACGATCTCCGGATTTGAATAATTTCAAGCGCTGTTTGCATTAACCTAGCCATAATGTTCAAAGAATAGACCAATTTCTTGGAGAATGGATTCTGCATTGATTTACATGATTGGAAAATTTGTTCTTCTCGTTCGTTACTCGTTAGTCCTATTTCAGTATTATACAAGCCAGACATCCAAAGAAAATGTTAAATAAAATAAGCAAATTAAACTAAAGTCTGACAAAAAATAGTTACTCCACTTGCTTATATTAGTGGCATGACTCCTGTGACTGCTTGCTGACTTGTGACTCTTGATAGTCAAAAATATGTATTCTTTTTTCAACAAAATCACATGTTTCGTTTTCTCAAGTGGTGCAACTATTTTTTGTCAGACTTCACATAACGGAACAACTAAAATTTTTGTTCCTTCTAGAGAAGGAACTATTGTTTTGAAACCAACTCTGCATAGTGTTAAACTGACACCAGCATGCTGGTCAGCGTATATGATTAACGTGTAAAGTCAGCTTGGGAATTATTTTTTTGTAAACAAACTGTTTCCCAATTTTGCAGTTAATAATTGTCAAAACCACATTATCAATGCAGTAAAATCGCTTTATCGACGTTTAATGATTTTTAAAATTTTCTAAAATCGTACTTTTCCAGACACTGTGCACGTGCTCAGCACATGACTGTCTAGACTCATTCATTCGTGTTTTTCGGAACAGTGATGGTCTTTAAATGTTTTGTAGAAAGTTGATAAAATTGCAATTTGGAAAAGAACATTAAATGAATTCATCTTGATGAAATTGATTAAAATGATGAAAAAATGAAATGTAAGCGTTTAGTTTTGCTTTGCTCAGTGTTTAAAAAGCATCTTAAGTGACATCCAACCATGACAGTGAAGCCGAGTGGTCTAAGGCGCTGTTTAAGATGATGAGACCAGTTCGTTCGATGGTTCGATTCCCATAAACATTTTTTCTTTAAGAGCAATTTTATTGATCTGCTGTTGAGTCACATATATTTAGGTATCGAGTCTGGCGTGCTTTCATTAGACGTATTACTGCCGTATAGTTGAAGGTTCTTGTTTGGCTATGGTGAGGTATTTTTACTCGGCAAAGGAACCTTGCCCCTTTTGGGGCCTACTTGTTAAAATATTTTTAGTATTTTATTTCACCACATTTTTTTTTATTTTATCACATAATTTCATCACTGTTTTAGAATTCACGAGAGAATTTTCAGTGGCCGTGGTGAAGAAAGCGTCCGGTATTAAAACACTGGGCGATCTTAAAGACAAAAAGGCGTGTTTCGACAAAGTGGGCGATGCCGCCTCCTGGATTATACCGATATATCACTTCACTCACAACTTTTCTCACGCCAAGACAAGTCAGTTTAATTCAGGCTGTCAGATTGTTATTATGGACTCAACGTCAAGTTTACGTAAAAAAGTTACGTCTGTCTCACGTAGCGAATAGCTTTTGCGAAAAACCAAAACTAACAAAATCAAATCATCTGACAGCATTCATAAGAAAAAACAATCAAATAAAAAAATGAATATTGAATAAAAAATAAACACAAACATAAAACGTTAATCATAAAATTAGTCGTTTGTTTATTCAGAGGCGCAATGGGATTCCAAAACCGGTGGCCGATTTAAACGCCAATTGATCGCCACTCAAAGCTGCTCCAATGATTTCGATGTCCTCAGTGATTTCTTTTATAGCAGTTGTGCTCCGGGAGAGTGGCTAAACGATAAAAATTTGGGTAGGGTAAAAGACAAGACAATGACCATTGTATATTCTTATTTTAAAGCTAAATTTTACATCCTACATTTACACTTACAAAAATCGTAGAACGAACTCAATAGAAGTTATATGTAGGTAAATTGGCTGTTTTCGAGCCACAATCTTAGCTATGGAGAAACAATAACCTGTGACCTATTTAATATTGATGACCAACTGTTTTGATTGATTTATAACTTCTATAACTGTTTTTACATTTTCGACTTTTACAAAAACTAAAGTTCTCTCTGGGCGAAGTTGTTACGTTATGTATTAGTATTAAAAAGAGGTGGATCATTTAAATTGGTGTGCAAACATTTACTGTAAATTTTTTCTGCTACATTGCAGATTACACCATTAAAGCAGTTACTTCCCCATTTTGTTTGCTGCTTTTATTTTAGCTGCCCAGTACAAATCAAAATTATGCAGTGCATGTGAAAATCCAGAGACTTGTGGAATGAACACAGAATACAATGCATTAAAGTCACTTCAAAGCGGACAAGTATATCATTAGAAGTTGTATTTACATTTGTTTGTTCGCATAAAACTATAAAATATAAAAATCGGGTACATCGTAAGACGACATATTGGTGCTCCCGCTGTCACGGGCAAAAGTGTCCCCCCTGTCCCCCCAGACAGTTTTGACTAGGCAAAAGTGTCCTACTTGGGCAAAAGTGTCCCCCTTACACTTTTGGTGCTAAAATTGACTGGCAGAGTCATTAATGCACAGCGGAACCGCAAATTCGCAAAAAAACCTATATTCTCAAAAGTCAAAACCTATACGCATTCTAAAAATAGTTTTCAACTTTAAATGCTTTAAACAACTTTTAACAATATTCGTGACTATTTAACCTAAATAGGGTTTAATACTTCAGTATGGTCATGGCATACAGACATCAAAACAGTTTCATCCGTTTTTTTCAGTTCATAGTTTTTTGGTCAAATAAAAATTGGGACGAAAGCGACATACAGCTGTATACAATTCATAAGTTTGAGCGGCACGTCCGTTTTGTCCTTACAGAATTTCGGCACAGTTAAACGGAAGTTAACTTGACTGGACGGAAACACGGATAGAATTAAACTGTGCCGTTTAGTTAGGATAAAGTGACATACGGTATATAGGTATATACCTATATCCAATCAAAACTATTTTTTCAGACCATAACAAGTCAAATCAAAAATTCAATCGAATTTTTCCTGTTTACTACAAAATCAAGTAACAGTTTTGGTTTGAAGTGGTACATTGAAAAAAATCGAAACTTGTGGCAAAAACTGAAAGCTGAGTGTAAATTTGTGAGCTCTAACCGTTGCGTATATTCAAAACACGATTTTGATTAAGCAGCTAAAGCGTAAACAAAGGGGGGACACTTTTGCCTAAGGTAGGACACTCCGGGGGACACTTTTGCCTAGTCAAAAGTGTCCGGGGGACAATTTTGCCTAGTCAAAAGTGTCCGGGGGGACACTTTTGACTAGGCAAAAGTGTCCGGGGGGACACTTTTGACTAGGCAAAAGCGTCCGGGGGGACACTTTTTTGGGGAGACACTTTTGCCCGTGACAAGTGTGAACATTCCTCATTTTGCGAATAACACAGATAATTCTGGTCTATTATGATACTTTTTATAAAATATTAATTCATTATTATTTGTTTCGGTGTATAAACGCTATTCTATAATATATATTAAGTAATAGTTTTAGGCCTCAGCCTGTCCGCCACAACCCGCGCACATTTGTCGTTAAAGCTGTGTCATACTCTTCCCATTATGTACTCTTGATAATAAGCTTCACTGTTTTGTTACGTTTCAGTGTGACATCGCTTTCACCAACAGTAATGCCATTGATAACTACTTTCAATCCACCACAGTCACTGGACAAACATCGTACAGAAACAGTCCTGACGATTACGGTCTGATCTGCAAGGATGGCCTGAAAACCAACGTCTTCGAATATGCGTTTTGCCATTTGGGTGTTGTGCCTGAATTTGCCTATGTCACTTCCGTTCAGCGATACAACACACACCCAATACCCTTCGATACTTATGCTCAGTTCATTACTGCGCTATATTCACACGTTCAGTAAGTTTAGCCTAAATATCTTTAGCCGTTTGTTTGTCCGTTCAGCCGGCAAAATTGCAAATAATTAACTCTACCATGGTTAAATTTGCAACAGTGAACATACTAGTGTTTTTTAAATGAAATTGAAGTAAATTGTTTCGAAGCTGGTTTAACTTGAATAAGAAAGAGTTTTTAATTTATTTTCGTTTCAGAACTAATGCCGCTTTTTTCGACAATTTGCACAAAACACTTTTGGGTGACGATAATACGATCTCAATTCCCCGAACTGCCTTGGTGTACAGAAATGGACAGCCCGATGCCAAGACATTTTTATCTAAGGAAGGCGGTGGGTTTTTGCTTGATAATTTTCCAGTGAAAGTAGAAGTTGCTAAATTAATATTTTAAAATTTATCATGCAAATGCTAAATAACAAGAAAATCTTTAATGCTAATCTCATGTAAGATTTAAGAAAATTTTAGGATGGATTTCACAACGGTGGTTTCATGAAACCATGGTTTTCCGACGTTTTCATGTGATTCGCACATAAATTCATTACGATTGATTGTCAAATTCATTGTGATTTCCGTAGATATTCTCAAACCGTGGTCATAAATCAGTTGAAATTTCAGCAGAACACTTGCTGAGCAGACTTGCTGTGCTGCAGGTTTGCGATTTGAAGCAAATGTTTAGGTTCTATTTTCTACCCCGCGATGCAAGACTACTTTCCCTCGTGCGGAGAAAACGATGCTATGAGACTCTGTGTGACGACTGTGCAAGAGTTTACCAAATGTCAGGAAATAAAGGTAGGTAAATTCTCACTTTGAAAATGTCTAAATCTGGTAGGCTGGGTTTAGATGAGACTGTTTTTATATAACGCACTTGTTAGTGAAACAAAGAAACATGAATTGCATGATTATTCAAGCTGCTTCAAGAAAAATCACTGATCTGTATCATTACGTGATTGGCTATTTTTTATTCGCCTTCGTGGACCTTATTGTAAACCCGCTTATCGTAAAACCTTTTTATTCAGGTAAAACAGTACTAAAAATCACTCAAGTATCTAATTGATCCTTCTATCTTGCCTCTCGGTTTTCAAAACAAAAAACCTTGTGAACTGAAGAAGCCATGCTGAATTATATACCGCCATTTTAATAATGGAATTTCATTTTTATGGCTAAATGTGTTAATAAAAAAATCTGTCATCAAAACAATACTTATGTATATATTTTGCACAACCAAAGTCACATTGCATTTTGTATTTCTAGATGACGTTCGGTTCCAGCGCCCTGCCAGCCGCCATCGACTGTATTCTGGGTCATTCCGAAACGGGCTGCACTCGCATGCTGAACGCCAGTCTTGCGGACGTTGCCATAGTAACGGCGCATCGAGCAGATCAGGTGATCATGAATGGGGCCGCCAAGCCGTTGCTGGAAGTGGTGCCGTCGGAATACGCCAATTACGCCGTGGCTGTGGGCCTCAGTGGTCGGGAAGTGGCGTCCCTGGGCAGTATTAAAAGTGGTACGGTATTAATATTAAAAATAAGTGTCTAATTGGGGTTACAAATACTATATATACCTAGAACGTGGACATAGAATTTTACAGTCTCTTCCTATCTTCTATGATCATGTAGATTGTTTTTCATTTCTGCAAAAACCGACTAACGGCGTGTAATCGTCTATAAATTTAGACGTTTCTGATACGTTAATTTAACGTTCTTCCAATAATTAGCAACGCCTGGTATAAGAACTAACCCGACTGTTTCATGTTCACGCTAGCATTTATACTGACAGCCGTTTTTTTTGTCTGTCCAGTCGGCAAAAGTTCGAAGGAATCAAACCTTTTCAAGTGCATAATTCTCTATAGGTAATTTGTACGGTCTGAGCGGACATACGGCTGTAAGACTGAATTGACACTGCGTAGCTAGTGAAGATAGTTTCATGTCTGTTTCAGGTCATCTTGGCGCCTGCAGTGCGGGAACGGACACTTTCGCCGGATGGGAGGCTCCAAATCATGCCTTCAAGCAAATCGGACTAATCAACAAACAGAACTGTTTGCTGTCCGAAGCTTGGGCTGCGCTGTTTTCCAAAAGCTGTGTGCCTGGCGCTAAAAATACAACAGCGACACTGGGACGAAACTCTACAAGTACATCTTTCTTTTACGGCATAAAGACTGATTTCTAGAGTACCGATATGTGATCAAAAATTTTAATCAGATAATACAATACAATGCGGAAAATACATAGATTATCATTTATAACGGTTTAATTTAGTAATTCAGCTACTTAGAGTAACTGACGTTTATAAATGTAAGTATATAATGAAAAGCAAGATCATATCTGCGACCGTTTTTTGTACCAAATGAACGGACAATTTTTTATGAACCAACCGATTATAACGACTATATGAACTAGGTTTCATACATTTCTAAAGGCCTATTCACACGAGGGCGCATTTTGCCCCATGGCGTACGCCATGGCGCACGCCATGGCGCATGAGCGGGCGCACGAGAAGGCGCATGAGCGGGCGCACGAGAAGGCGCATGAGCGGGCGCACACGCACACTTGCATACTGCATTGTGTGAAATAATGCAGCAGGCAGTGTGAAAATAGGATGCGCCCGCTCATGCGCCCGCTCGTGCGCCCGCTCATGCGCCCGTTCATGCGCCACGGCGTGCGCCATGGCGCGCCCGCTCATGCGCCCTCGTGTGAATAGGCTTAAAATCCAGCACATATATACATAGATGGTAAGATGGTCAAAATTTTCTACCGTCCTTCTAACTTTACCTTAAGCATAGCTAACATTTTCTGCTCATTTAAAAAACGATAAACTTGTAATAACATCTCTGGGTGAAAAATTTAAAAAACAAAAACTAATTATAAAATAAAAACAAATTATTGTATTTTACAGATCCCCTTAATCCCATGTCAGTGAATAACTTGTGCTCTAACTGTCCCGGCGGTCCTGGGGAATGTCGCACGCCTCAGGAAGCAACAGATGTTTACGGAGAACAGTACGACAAATACTACGGGGATATTGGGGCACTGCGGTGTCTCATTCACAGGAAAGGACACGTGGCTTTTCTAAAAAGCAGTGCCATTGATGGTAAATATGTTTTGTTATTATTTCTGTTATTTTAAATTCTCCATAGTAACTACTTAGCAGTTAGCACTTATCTACGTAAGAGATATCGATTTAAAAACTAAGTAATACAATTTAGTAGAAGTTGTAACAATCTTCGTGTTGTTTCTTCAATGATGTGAAGTTAAAAATTTCAGACAATCATTTCGCTAAATGCTGACTTCGTTTTGATTTTTTGTAAATTCAGCTGTCGAGTTTCTGCAGTCAATTAACGACCCAGATTTTCGAAACTTGGACGTGAGTCAATTCCGTTTGCTCTGCCCCGATGGTTCCACCAGCAAATCTTACAGTCGCGAAAACGTCAAAACGTGCAATCTCGGGAAAATGCCTGAACAGTGGATGGTCAGTATACTATTTATTAAATAATTAATAAATTAATTAAACAATTAAATTTGAGAGTTCAATAATAAGTAACGAGTCCGCAACGAAAGAGGGAAATGGAACAATTACCGGCTTAGCTCTAGCACACTCCATTGCCAAAAAGTATTTCCTAAAAATTGATTCCGCCCGGGATCGAACCGGGGACCTTCTGCGTGTTAGGCAGACGTGATAACCGCTACACCACGGAATCAGATAAATCCTAGTGACTTATTCCCCAACACGAAAAAAACAGGCAATGCAGTTTCCCTTTTCCTGAAACCAGATTTTCGGCGGCTTGCACTAACCTTATTCTCGATCTATTCTTATTCTTTTGCTATATATAATTCTCGAGTGCTGCTCACCATCTTACAATTTTCAAAAATAATATTCAATGTGTGGTAATCAGTTAATGTGTAGTATCGGGAAGCAGTGAAAACAAATCTAATGAATAGGTCTTTAGGGTTAAACAAGAACAGCTATTCTCAGAGTTATTCTATTTTGGTGCAAGCCAGTGTTTGAATCATTGACAGTTGCCAAATTTATTTATTTATTTATTTTTTATTCATTTAATTTTTTCGTTGATGAATTTAGATTGCTCGAGGTACAGCCAGTCAGGATCAATTGCAAAGATGGCAAGATCTGTGGATTTTGGCCCAAAACCGAGCCAGAGGCAGCTTCGATTGGTTTAAAACGCCACTGGCACACACCCCTGGAAAAACTACTCACGCTTTCGATTTGATATTTAGGTCAGCTTGTGATAGTTCTGTTTGAATCTGAAAATTCAATCTGCAAATTTTGTTCGTGTTTTTGGTCAAAAGTGATCAACGCCCAATAGTACAGTCACTGTTTTAAGAAAATTGCTTAGGGCCTCTTTATCATATGGTTAATTTAACCGTGGTTAAGTTAACCACGGCGTTTGGTTTTCTTTGTGCAGTGGTTTTTCCACGCGTTAACCATATGATAAAGAGGCCCTTAGAGATTTCTGTTTTCCGTTTTTTCATAACAAATACTTATAATTTTGTAAGATTTTTTCAGATTGTAGGCTGTAGTAGAGTATAACTAAAATTATTTAATTGAATGCAAACAACCGGTAAAACTATCTCAAAATTAGCTCACTAGAATATCAGATTCTGGTTTAATAACCTTTTATAACCTTTCAGCATTTAGTATCGATAATCTTAAATTTATTTGATACAGAGTTTCTTTCCATTCGATAGAGACATCATGGATAAATGCTACTTGTGCTTTCTAAAATTTTATCGCGTTTCATCTGTGCTTCTACTTTTTTAGCAACAACACAGAAAAGCTGAAACGATTTGATATTGTAAACGCGAGTGCGGACTCCAGCTATTTCCACAAACTGTCGTATGGGTCTTGGGAAGATCCGTTTGTCTGCAAGCTTGCCATCACGCCTCAGTCTTCCTTTATGACTCTTTTTGTTGTTTCCATAATTGCTTTTGTCGTGCGGGTTCAATAGTGTTGTTGTTTTGTATGTTTTGTTGGTTTTCTTTACTTTTTTATGTCACCTAATAACAGTAGCAATGAAAAGAGACAGTAGCCTACCCTCCTATAAGCCCTAATTTATACATTTGGAGAGCTTGGCCTTGAGAAAAGGGCAAAACCGCTTTTTCTAGCCTCAGATAAGCTCAGAAAACTGGATACACAAGCCTGCTAGGCTATCAGCCGTTTCTTTTCCGACAGGCGGCAATCGACAAAAAATCACAACAAAAATGAATGTGGATAAACAGACCTAGGTAATGTGGGTGTTATCCATCGACCTTATGATCAACTGTGACAGCATGCATGTGGCTTTTTTATGTTTTTGAACTGCCAACGTAGACTAGCATGAAGATAATAATATGCAACGACTAGAAATAAACACTATATTTAACTTGCGAATTAAATACTTTTAATAAATGAATAAAATGGCACATTGCACTGAGCAACATAACAAGTGCGTAACAATGTCATCAGGTGGCAATAAATTATTAAATAATAATTAAAACAAGAGTACATAATAGGAATAAGAATAGCAAGACCGCATAATAAAAACTTGGGTCCCAAAAAATATAATAAAAAAGAAAAATCAAGCAAAAAAAATCCGCAATAAGTCAACTTATTCCCGAGTCAAAAAATTTACCGATACAAAAAAATAGATTTCAAATAAAAAATGCCTGAATTTTACCATAACTTTCCCCAAATGTATTACGTCCTTTTTTTTAATTTTCGACTATTTTCGAATTCGCGCACGTTTTTTCATGTGTTAGGCACGTTTCCGTGTTTGTAAAAGTCGACAGAATTGTACCTCACTCTTCTACACTACTTAATATGCTCCCCACATGACCAAAGAATACAAGCCGAACAAATAACAAAACATGACTAGAGCTATCGATCCGTGCGGATGTATATATTGCTCCGAAACTGGATTCACACTCGCCTGTTCCGCCTGTTGCTCAGATCTACAAGTCTTACAATATTGTACCAAATATACGTGCAAAATCAGACGATTTGTTACGAATTTGTTACATACAGTCATTACGAAACACCAAACTTTTCACATCGCTACAATTGTAGGACTTGTAAATCTTGTTAACAAGGACGGCATTACGGCAATTACGAATACCACACCACTAAATAAGGTGTGCCAGATGACTTGATGGTAAGCCGGCAGGACGAACATACGGCTGTAAGTATGGATCAAACCTAGTCCGATTTAAAACGACACAGTTTTCACGCTTTCAAGCGATTTTCAAGCAATTCTATGCATAAATTCTGTAAACTTGTTCATGTAAACCGGGCTTGTCCGCATATTGTATGACACACAATAAGGCAAGTTGCAGAAAGACAGTACAGGCCTGTATATAAGGTAGGCAAAACATAAAGCAGAGATATCAGCATGTAACGCTAGATTATAAACAAGCAAAACATGAAGTCGCACTAGAATGCTAGTGCTAATGCTAAAAGCTAGTTCAATAATGAGGGTCCAGGCATTCATGCGGGAAAGGCATTCTGCAGCTATCCAACAAAAATAAAACGTATAAGCTTAAAATCATAATATTTCAGATAAACAAAAGGCCTTAGATGACTTTGTCAAGCGCCAATCAGTACAGGCAAAACAAATGCTTAAAAACAATGAAGACACTTCTTGCACATAAAATTTCGTGAAAATCAGTTAACCTTAGACCAAATTCAAACTTCATGCCTGCGGAAAACTTTTGGTGACAAGAACTTGATTAACTAACTACAGCGAAATCAGTTAAAAATAACACACATTTTATGTTGTAAATTGAAATAGGGCCTATGAGACTTGGGGGCTGTGGTGTAGTGGTTAGCACTCTTGACGCCGGTGCGAGCGGCCCAGGGTCAATTCCCGGCGCTTCCATTTCTTTCTTTCTTTCGAAATTGGGGCATCCTCTGTCTTTCAACACATACACGTAATCAAAATAAAAATGGCACAGGCCAAAACAAAAAATAAGACAAAATAATACTATAAATCAACAATATCCCAATTAAAACCTAAAGTAAAATGTGACTACCAGTTACCACAATTAATAAAATAAGATATTAGATTAAAAACAGGAATGATAAAGCAACGAAATACGACTAGAGCACAACCGAAGATCGGCAGATGTATTCGTTAGTGTAACCATCAATGACGAATATGAAATTAAAATATACTTCTAAAGTATATGCAATGTTTTGATGCAAAATTACTACGCCACATCAAGTACCTTTTCGTAACTATTATACAGAGTAAATGCGACAAATAAATCTGCCAAAATAGTACAATGAGACTTAAAATTAATAATAGTCAAGATAAATCAGTCAAAATGGTATAATGTTCAATTAATAATAGTTAACTTTGTTATATCCAGTAAAATAAATAACTCGCAGTTTAATGCAAAATTCTAGTCAATTGGTATTTTCTTGGCATCGTATATTAGCGAGCTACGCTATATATATAACAAAACAAAGAATGAATATTATTAAAGCTAAAAAATGTTTTTGCACATAATGCATAAAAAACAAAAGTTTCAATTTTTCAAGTATTTTTTTGGTCATCTTTTGCCATAGAAACTGAACTTTAATCGGCTAAATAAGACTGTATATGCTTATTTTTCAACATCTCAGTGTTTAAATAAGACCATAATATTATAATAAACCTGACTAGTAAATACGATAAAGATAATCGGCCGGCGTGAAGTACCCCACATAGGAGACAGTGTCTGGTGTTGTGTCGTGGTGGTAGTGTCCTCCCTGACCGTGGTCGCTGAAACAGTGCGTGTGTTCCATCCGTAGCGTGAGGCCCTGCAACAAAAAACACACATGGCATAAAGTCAATGGTCTTTGCAGTCGTATACGTAATTTATGAGGAATAGTAAGGGAAGAAAAGCTGAGATGTTACTTGGCGCTGCAACAATGGATTAAAGGGCAGTTTCTGTTCTGACTAAGCAATTTTCACATGAATTTTAATGCTAAAAACATAAAAATCCATAACATAAAATGCTGTACGATCATTTCCAAACACTGTTGGATCTAGCAAAAAGGCCCTGCGGGAATGAACAAGCTTTGCGAGCTGCTTCATTCCCGCAGGGCCATAATACCGTATCAGTAGTATTTCTGCAGGACCATAAGACCATATTCAGCAAAGTGCCGGATATAGGACTTGGGCCAAAATCCTTGCAATAAGGTAGCAACGGTCCACTATTTTTTTATCCATTGGCACACGAGTTATAAAGGACACACTGTAGAAACTGAGCTACCACAGACAATATTCCTATTCTCAATTAGGAAAAAATCACAAAAGACAATCGAGAGTATAGCGCAAGGAAGATTTTTAGAAAAAAATTAACACACGAAATAAATTTTGCATGCACGAAATTTCTCGTTTACAAAACTACAATTAATGCACGTGTACACTGTATATTTTTCAGTATATAAGCTCTGTCCAGTAGTTCTAATGTCAGACAGTGACACAAACCAACGCTGAGATTAGACATACCGGATCGTGTGAGACTAAGACACTGAGGCAGACCAAGGGCGCTTGCATTTCATAAAACTGCAACCATTGCTGTTCCTTCTCAGGAGCGTCCAAAGGCTCTTGGGAGAAACAGTTGGGCTGAAATTACAAGCAAAAGAAATCCAGTGGAATGCATAATGGCAGTCATAGCTCAGTCTTGCGAAACGTAGTCTAAGAACAACATTCTAACATATGTATGTAATATGTGTAGAATTTTTCATTAGAATGTTCTATTTAACTAGATAGAACGTCTTAGACTGGATTTAGTGTTAAACTACCTTTACGCATTCCGCTGTTTGAGCTAAAATAAGTATATTTTCAATGCACATTTTAAAAAATCCGCTGCATAGTTCTCTAAAAAACATTATCTATTCATTATTGCCGCCGTATTAAAATTGTCAGCAAAAACGCAGTGAGCAAGCCAACTTTAGTGCAGTAGCCACAAGCCGCCTAGCCTAATATGGCAGCATCAAAAACTGATATATTTAAGTTGACACTAATTGTTATAGTTTAGGTAGAATATTTTAAGAATTTATCATAATCACTGACATGTCCACAAGCCGACGAAATTACAGTAAGATGCCACCCATAGCCATAACATGCTATAAAATGCAGCTTAAAAATGACTGCACAATTAATTCAACAACAAAATGTACCATAATATGGAGTTTAGCGGAGCCTTTTTCGATCAGAAAACAGCCGCCCAGCGCCACCGATTTGTCGCCGTATCTCTCTGCCAACGCCTGACGCATACAGCCAACGAAATCGGCTTTTCCCGTCCGTTGTCGAGCCCGTATTTCCAGCACCTGCAAAAAATATACAACTATGCCAAACAAAAAAGGATGATAGGGATCACAGCTTACGGGGGCCTACCTGTAATCTCGTACCTGGATGATACTATTATAATATTATACTATAAAATATCAACATCGAAATCCCGTGACTGTGTATCTATTTGCATAATTCGCATAGCAATGCAATCAAATGTAATTGATAAACAGTTAAGCTCAAAAATAGCTGGTCTGGTACTGCTTTTCTCTGCAATACATACATGTTTATACCTGCTTTATGTAGAAAAAACAAAGCTAACAGCTGAATCGAAACGATCTAAACTAGACACTTTGTGCAATGAATATACTGAAAACATTACTCAAATGACACAAAAACCGTAACACCGGCCCAAAAGTGTCAGAAATTTAGAGAATATGAGTGCAGAATGACTTTTGACAGCTTTAAATTTAATTTGTGCAAAGAAAAACCCTCAAAAATAACTTCTAAAGTTCAAAAACGAAACGAAATTTTAAAAGTTTGTCAAAAAATTCTGATCCTCCTCAACTTACTGGGCCCGGTTTTCCTTCTGTAAGCAATAAGTTGGCCATCAAACTAAAATCCAGCGTATCCTTTTTCTGTATCAATTCATACGGAGGGGTTTTTTGGTCAGCAACCCAGCAGAAATAGTTACCAATGTCATGTTCAGCTTCATTTTCTATATTCAATTTCGAATTGGCAATCATCTAAAAACACTATTTACAAGAGTACGTAATAGTGTCTTTGTCTTCAATGAGATATGAGAGTGAGACAATATTATGTCCTATTGATACTAAGACTATGGTTAATGCTATATATCCTATTATTAAAATATTTAAAAATGATAAAATGTTATTAAGTTTTACATTTCCATTAATAACTCAATCATAAATCTTACAACTAATATAAAAACAATTGCTTTGAATTAATCACAAATAAATTTACAATTAAAATTAATCAATTTACAACAGCTTATAAACCAATTTCAACATAAACACTTTCCTTCCTTCTGATCTGACTACCTCTGATATTTTGCCGAATACAGGATACGGCCCGGCGCCTGGCCCAATCACAAACGTTTCGTTTTCTACGCCCACTGACTTACACACTTCGCTAATGTTGTACTGGAGCTAAAAACAACAAACAAATAAATTACGCTGAAATCATACATTTATAAATTATGCTTAATTGCTGAATAAATTATACTGAAAAAAAAACTAATTATACTAAAAACACTATAAAGTAATTATGCTAACACAGGCATAAGTTGTTTCATTAGTTAAAATTCAAGTAATACAAAAATTTTATATAGACACTGAAGCCTAACATTTCCATAAATAAAGGCGAAAAATGTTCTACTATAAAAAATAAGATATTTTACTAAAGCATTAGGCCGACCTTAAACAAACTACATTTACACCATACATGTATGAGGGGGGAATGGGGGGACCCCCCCAAAAAAATCGAGAAGCCGGGGGGAGGGTCCCCAAAATTTGGTCAAAATTTAGAAAAAATGGCCTTTTTTGCGAAATTTTTACAAATTTTTGCAAAATTTAGGGTATTTTTGGTCGATCAGGGGGGGATGGTTCCAAAGTTTGGCCGGAGAGGCCCCCCAAAATTTTGACCCCGTTACATGTATGATTTACACTGAAAAAACAACTTAATATTATGGACAAATCAAAAAACAGTTTTGACACAAAAAATTGAAAAAAAACCTTTTCTGGGTTGTGCATGGGAATCAGATTTGCCGGTCCTCCTACGTCCACGATTTTTGGCGATCCACCGAGCCCTGCAAAAAAAGCATAAAAAAGCGTTACATTTACTCAAAAAATAGTTCGACATTTGAAGATATCAAAATATCACTCAAAAATGTGTATACATTAATGATCATATCTTCTTAATCATATCTACTAAGACCAAGTATGGTAGAAGGGTAGACTTAAAAAAGTTGTCCATAAAGTCTTTCGGCAAAATTAACTTCACCTTACCCGGCGCGGTAAGTTTGAAAGGTTTTTTGGTGAGATCTGGGCAGGGTTCCACGCTCACAATTACGTCTTCGAAATTCTGTTTCAGTCCATTACGTAGCACTGAAAAAAATATATGTATAGTGTAACTGTCAAGAACCTGACACTTTAGTCAAAAATGCCATTTTACTGCATGTTTCAGTTCGGGGGTTAGTTTTTTAAAGATAGTTTCAGAATACATACCAAGAACCAACCAACCAACTTCAGAATATAAATATTTATCACTGGCTTGCACCAAACTAGAATAGCTCGAGAATAGAATAACGCAAGAATAGTGGATTTCGACATCTTCAGTACACTTGTTTTCACTGTTTCCTTGATAATGGGTACGCATTCACTAATCAGTACCTACCTACATAATCGCGAAATTTATTTTTGTTGATAATTAAATTTTATGTTGTTGTTGTTATTTTTGTGTGTTTTTTAAGATAAATAAAAAAAAAATTCTCTAAAGAAAGATCTCGGAGGAGGGTGTGGGTTACGTATCATATGAAGAAATGCTTGTGCGCGGGCGTGGAGAAGGAAGAGAGGTATATTATTTATTTTTTGTAAAATAAAAAGGTGTAGTTGGGGTATTTGGTTATGAGTAGTAAGAAAATTGGAAAAATAAGAAATAAAATTAGATTTTATATCTTTCGATGTGTAAGATAGTGAAATAGGTAGTAGGTGTTTGTTATTTGTTTATACAATAAGAGTATAAATAAATAATGAGATAGGTAGTTTTTCTCTCTTTCTTAATGTTTATGCACGTAACAGCTATTATATTAAAAAGTGTATCGGAGACAGACGCGTGGGCACATGAAGAAAGAAAGACGAAAAAAGCCCCGGCAGCCAGAAAAGGGGGAGGTTTTACTTCTTCTTTATATAGAGTGAGAAGCTATTATGTACTCTTGTAATCGCTAATCCCCATACATTGCATATGATTTTCAACATTGTAAGATAAAATGAATAGCAAGAGAATAAGAATAGCTCGAGAATAAGGTTGGTACAAACAAACGGCCGTATAATTCCTCATGATTAAAACACGGTTCATTTAGGAATCTGAACACACCTTCAGCGAGGTCCGTTAGCGTTGGAACCAGCAATTCAACTTTACCCTCCACCTTATAAGCCATGTGGACTAGAATCTACACTGAAAACAAAAATACACTTTTAAGCTCACCAAACACTAATTTCAGCTAGACAGAAAAATGGTTGGGCGAAACGTTGCCGAACAGTAATGAACCATCTATTCTAGGTAGAGGACCATGCGAGATTTTGCTATTTTTGAAATCTATACACATATTTAGACAAAAGTTTGAAAGAATTACGAAGTCAGTAGCGCGTCTGTAGGCTGAGAAATTGAAGTCCAAATTTAAGTTTAAGTAAAACGAGCTTCAACCTTCCCGAAACGTCACCAAGGTTGACCAGAAAATGGCAAACAGAAATTTTTTATTAAAGTAGGTAGTCCGGACCAAACATGTATAAGGGGGGGATGGGCCCCCCGAATTGAGGGGCCGGGGGGAGGGTCTCCAAAATTCGGGCAAAATTTAGTAAAAATGGCACTTTTTTGGGAAATTTTACAAAATTTTGCAAAATTTGGGGTATTTTTGGTCGTTCAGGGGAGGAGGGTCCCTAAAATATGGCCTTAGACGCCCCCCAAAACTTTGACCCCGTTACATGTATGGTCCGGACCCCATTTTAGCTGTATGAAGCAGTGATGTTAAGCAGCTAAGACTATTATCACTATAAATTAATAGAATCCGCTTACGATTAAATTAATTAATAATCCCAAATAAACAGGCCTTCAATTCTTCGCAAAAAGGCTCACTGGAAAACAACAGTCTTAGCAAAAGGGTTAACTTGAAATAATCTTAGCGAAAGGGCTCAGTGGAAAACAATATTCAAACAAACAAAGGTAACGCTGTTCCGGCAGAAAAGCTGATGACAGCTTTAAATGAATGACCTATACGTATCATGGCAACAAATACATTTGACTGCCTATAACGCAGGCTGATTCTAACCCTTGCTTGGAAAAGGATACAGGTTTTACGGAAATTAGCAGACAACTTCTGGAAACTATATTACTACTAAAACCTAATAGTTTTCTAGGCACTGTTCTTGCACCGATTCTGAATTCAGCGACCTCAACCTTCACCGAGACAGATAAGAGGCTTCTGTCCAAACGAGTTCATACTTCATACTCTGTCATGAACAAGTCACGTTTTTCCTAGACGTTTAAAACTGGCTTTGAAAGATGAAAGACAAAGGTGGCTTCTGAGTTGGTCGGGACTCAGGGGCAGAGACACTCAATCTTAGTATACTACTAACTACTCAGATTTAGAGAAATTTCACGTGCGGTTGGCTTCGATCCACCGAATACATCTATTTTTGGCAAATACCCTTCGTACATTCAGGAACTCCAACACTGCTGCCGATGCGACAGTTTAAACCCTAATGAGCATACACCATATATGCGTCCATACGTGGGTGAGCAGGAATAAAGCACAGGAAATTTAGATTACCCCTCCCCCCTTCGTGGGGCCCCCCCTCCCCTGCGTCAACCCATTTTAACCCCTCCCTCCCCAAAATGACGTAATTTTTACCTTTTTTTGACCAAAAAACACCGATTTTAACAATTTTTGGCGAAAATTCTCGGTAAAAATCGCTTAAGTTTTACGAGAAACTGCTAATTTTTTATAATTTTGGCCAAAATTTTTCTTCCGCCGGGACCCCTCCTCTTTTCCCCCTGGCGGGACCCCCCCTCCCTCCCCCTGGGAATTTTGGGGGGGGGGGTTCCGGAGCCCCCCCAAGTCAGTATACTTAGCAGGTAGAAAATTCGGGATGGAGCCTCCCGTGGAAGGGGGGGTTGCGGAGAAGTCAGACCTGCCGGAGCCACCGGTTCTGGGTCGTGATATATATATATATATATAAATATATATATATATTATGGTGGTGCGGAAAAAACCCTATTTTCAACTTTTCGGGTCGTCCTGTGCTCCACATAAATCGGATCCATTAATGCTCGCGGCTGTTATAACGGCCATCTTTCGCCTAACTCTTGCACTAATAAATGGATTCTAACTGCTCACGTTTCTGAGTAATGAGCTTACAAACTCTCTTGAAAAATGCAAGCGGCGTTAGCCAAAAGTGTTCTTGTGAAAAATAATGACAAGTCAAAATTTGGAAAATTTTGTCACTTTAAAATTTATTAACATGTGAAATTTTGATATTTCATAAAAATTGCTACAGGCCTCAGAACTGTACCAAAATTGGTGTGGCAAGTCAGTTTGGGATGCGCTTTACACCTACATACTCAAAAATGGCCTATGTTTAAAGATTCGGCCAGAAAGCACTAGGGTTTTTTCCCCGCAAAACGCGTAGGGTTTTTTCCCCGCACCACAATACCTCTCCAAGTGACCAAATTTGGCCTAACAGGCAAAAAATTTCCCAATTTTTTACTAGTTGCCATCTTTTGTTTAAATTTTTCTGTTGGAAAATATTTCTGATACGTCTCCAGTGAACCAAATTTGGTCTAAAAATTGGAAAAAGCGCTAGTTTTTTCCTGGGGGCTGCCCCCCCCCCCCCAGACCCCTGCAGCTTTGTGCATACGTGCCTTTGAATTTGCGATGCTAACTTTTGAGTTAAAATTGGTGGTCTATTTTATCCCATTACAAAAAATCGAAAAGTCATCCCTCGATTTTTTTCGGGTACGCCAATGTCCGCTTACGACATATATATTCTTGACCCAGTGCTTAACTGGACCCAACGAAAACTAGCCTGACCCAACGTGGACCCACTGTCGATTTTGAAAAAAAACCCTGGCGTACAAGCATTAACTCTGTAGTGAGCTGGTGTTGTGTTGAAACGAGAGCGGGGGGGACCACCCCCCCCCCCGCCCCTGAAATCAAGACACAACCGAGTGCTGTCAATGTGCTGAAACGAAAGGGGGGTACCCCCTCAAATCAAGACACATCCCTGATTTGACAGGACGTCCCCCTGGAATCAAGACGTAAATGGGATCGGCCGGAGCATCGTTACCGGAAATTAGCTAGATTGCTACAATAGGGAAGAATGTCATACTCTTCTCTATGTACTCATGAATTCATGATACATAGCTGAGTTGAAAGCTTACTTTTGCATTCAAATTTATTATTTCTATCAACACTAAGCATAAATGATAACACACGAGCCCTTAAAGTTTACGGACAAGCTGGTAATTAATTGATAATGATTTTACTCTACGATACAAACAAGACCAGAATCACACAAAAGTACAATAAAATTAAACTGATCACAAGTCACAAACAACAATAACTTTGGATGACTGATAAGCGAAATGACACAGGGTAGTACATCAGTAGCAATAATTAGTTAATTTCATACAATATTGTTTCATACTAAAACATCAACTAACATATATGCCCATGGGATAATAATCTTAAGTCAGCTTCTCAAAATTTGCTTTCCCACAAGCCTAAACACTTTCAGAATTCGGAAAACCATTAAAACCAGCCAGCGTACCTCAAGGGAGACAACGGGGGGAATCGCCCCTCGCCCCCCACATTTTTTGGGGTACGCCAGTGAATCCAGCAATGTTGAATGTCGAAACGGAAAAATGTACCAAATGGCAGTGTCACTACGTTTTGACAATGTCCTTTTTGACCACTACTGAATCTGAAGGTAGTTTACAGCCACTACATATGTAGCTTGTCTTTAACGGGGCGAAAGAAAGAAGTTTACCCCAAGTCAAAACTAAGTTCAAGGCATAATAAAATAATTACTCTTTAAAAGTTTCGTCCCTAAATTACTCTAACTGAATCGTCCCTAAATTAGTATACCTGATATTTATAGAATAATTTAGTACATACATACAATACAACAAAGGACAACCGAAGCTGGACTATGAGACCTAAAAAAACGTTTGACTCCTCATTATTTTCACAATCTGCCAAATTTCCAATTATAATAAATTTGCAGTTCGTCAAGACTACGTTAATAATGACGTTGGTTATCCAATTTTGAAGCAGTGCAGTTTCATTGATTGTCTAGAATTACAAGTTATTTATGAAGTGCATATAGCCATAATAACTCTCATGTCCTAAAAACAAACAAGCAGTTATCCCAATTTAACCAATCCATGTGGATATTTAGGAATGTTCACAAACAAACGTACACAAAATATAATAGTAAACCAACTATGGGGGCCGATTTCTACAACAAACTAAATCAAAGGGACTATTCCTTAGACGGATTTAGAATGAACTATCAGACTAAACGAGTCAAGATAAGTCAGCCACTAAATTATAGTCTGAAGTCTGAACTCATCCCTACACTATCACTTAGCCAAAAAAGGTAATTCTTCCGTATACGCACACCCTGGACTGAGTGAGAGTGAGTGAGTATGCATCATCTTCCGTATAGGAACACCCACTTTAAACTCAGGCTGGAAATTTAGTTTAAACTAAATTTGCGTCTAGCCCAAAATGCATCATATTCCGTATACGCACACCCCTTGTTTCCACTAAGTTTAAAGGTGGTATTTCTTGTTAATTGTTCTTGGTATTGGCGCCAGTACCCAATTAAACAGGTGTCCGAACATGAATAGCCAAAAAAGAATGAATAGCCATAAATGGTGCCAAAACCTAAGGACCCACCACGATGGACCTAGATCAAAAAAGTTAGACCATTTCCATTAAAGTTAAAGTTAAAGTAATTCCAGGGCTTCAGTTTCAGTTAAAGTTACAGTTAAAGTAAGGTTCCTGCGTTCATTTAAGTTAAAGTTAAAGTAAGCCCAAAATCAATTACTTTTAATATAACTTTTTTTAAATAACTGTAATGTTAAAGTTAAAGTAAGGGTAATTTAAGTAAAGTTACAGTTAAAGTAAGACCTCTAACTTTTTTGTAGTTTAAAGTCAAAGTATGACCCCTAACTTTTTTAATTTTAGTTAAAGTAAAGTTTAACTTTTTTGCCCTAGGACCTACCCGCCAAAAATGTGTATAAAAGTAGGCACACTGTTCATTTCATTTCAGCCTTCATTTCGATTGTGTACCGTTAAGGCAGCAGTTTCGTTAGGTCCACAGTTTTCATTTAAACTCTGGCAACACCTGCGTCCCATTAAGGCAGCAACTGTTTCGTTAGAGCCACAGTGCGTCCCATTAGGTCCACAGTTTGTGCATTTAACACTATATTTTACAACAATTATTGTACATATGCGGATTTGAGTGGTGGGGGGGGGGGTAAAATGGGTGCGCTCGAAATCTTCCTGGCACCCCATCCACACAGGAAGGTTTCAACTTATCCTGTTTAAACATTTTATAATTTCAGAAATGAATTGTACGTTTATTTTTAGCTCTAATTTCGTAATGGCAGCTGACCTTACCTGGTGTTAATTTATAACACTTCGTATCAATGGTCAGAAGTCAAATTCCCCTTTAGTCAAAACTAGTATTATACAATTAAACAACATTGCTGCCTTAACGCTACAAATGTGGCCTTAACGAAACACACAAAAGAGTGTGGACCTAATGGGACGATTTTAATCCGGACTTAATTTGTGTTGCCTTAACGGGACACAGCCTTCATTTCATTCAACTTTTCGCAATGGCCCAACGCGATCTTACCATTATTGAAGTTGTTTAATTACTGGCGCCAATACCAAGAACAATTAACAAGAAATACCACCTTTAAACTTAGTGGAAACAAGGGGTGTGCGTATACGGAATATGATGCATTTTGGGCTAGACGCAAATTTAGTTTAAACTAAATTTCCAGCCTGAGTTTAAAGTGGGTGTTCCTATACGGAAGATGATGCATACTCACTCACTCTCACTCAGTGCAGGGTGTGCGTATACGGAAGAATTACCGCCAAAAAAGGAATTCATTACCATACACACTTAAAATGTCTATGTCTATCTAAGCCCGTTAACTCAGACATAAAAGCAGCGCACTAAAAGTTAAGTCCGTTTAATCCGGGTGGGATAATTTAATCCGGTTAATTTAGGATGGGCTTTTAAAGCATAATCTTTAAACTGGTTAGTCGGACTAAAATTAACTCCTTCAATCAGGTCAAGGATTGGACCAATGGCTTGTTTCGCCAACTTACTCACATGCGTCATGACACCTTCTTTGATGCCATAATTTCAATAGACTATAGTATAGTACGTACACACCAACACAACTGTCAAATTGCACTAGTATAGTACGTAAACCCTAGACTGTTTATGACCTTCAGAGGTAACTCATTGTTCTTTTGCGTTGACCGTTGATCAAGTTTTGACCGAGCCCTGAGGCTATTGTAATCCTTTTATCACTCGCTTAGATGCCGCCTAATTTTTGGAGTGTAAAATGGGTATAATAGGCGTGTTTCTAATTCACAAATATGGATCCATTTCGGAAACAAGTGATAATTGTGAATTGTGATCACAATCATCACTTGTTTCCGCAATGGATCCATATATTCTCACTATTGCGAAAATATGTGCTTCCAAAGCAACCGCACTCCCTGCATGAAGTAAAATTGCCCGGATCCTGCATCTAGAGCCCCTTTAACGGCAGCACGCAGTGTCTCTATGCCCACCCCAGGCTGTGAGAAAATGAAATGAGTAAGTTTTAATCGAGATGCTGCATCATACAAATCAATTCATGACTGGTGTGTACGTACTACACTAGTGCATACTGCCCAAAATTTTCATTACATGAAGGTGTGTACGTACTATATACTATGTATAGCCTTTAAATACATACACAAAATATTAGAAACCAACATTAAATTTCAGATAAGTTATTCAACAGTAAAGTAAAATCTAAAGTCTGACCAAAAAATGCTGGATCCTGAGGAATGCTGGACCCTGTGACATAAAGAAACACGCGATTTTATTACGAAAAGAACGAATTGCGAGCATCAAGAATACAGCAAGTAGTCGCAAAAACCACGCCAGCTGTTTTGTTCAGCAAATGGGTCAGCAAATTCTGGTCACACCTTTCTGCTAAGTTTTTGGAACAATTGTTTGCAATGAAGAAAAATATTGTTGTCATAAAACTTGAATCTGTAAAAATACTAACTTACAGTATAACAACTTACAGTCACAGATGTACATGGGGGGGGTCTGGGGGGGGGGCAAGCCCCCCCCCCAGATTTGAAATTCCGGGACAAGCCCCCCCTCAGATTTGACCAGTCGGGACAAGCCCCCCTCTCTGAAACCCCAAAATCGCTTCAGATCGCCGTAAAATGCTTCAAAAATGACCAAAAAAACGAAAAAATCGCTAAAAATATCGGAATTTCGCTAAAAATTTCCCATTTTTAGGCAAAAATTGGAAATTTTCGCGTTTTTGGGACAAAATATCGGGACAAGCCCCCCCTAAATGTCGACAATTTCGGGACAAGCCCCCCCCAAACCGAGACCCCGTGTACATGTATGCTTACAGTATAGACTAGGTTTAGTAATAAAAATGCGAGCGCTGAATTCGTTTGATCTGCAGGAAAATTAATTACATTTTTAAGCACGAGTGATCGCATGATTTTAAGCACGAGTGGTTTAATAGAATTATATACAGGTTTTTTAATCCGGTAAAGGAATTTTTCTTCAACTTACAGTAAATGCTCAGCTTGTGCAAACCAGAGAGCAATCACAACAACACAATACGCCAACATTTGCTTACGACTGACAAAAAGTAGCGATACATGAAGCGTAAGTTTCTGGCATCACTAAGTTTCATGGTGTACATTGTTGGATATAATTTTTAACTTATAGTCAAAGGAAAAAGCAAGAATCTCAAATTCAACTGAGTTAATACAGAAACTTCCACTAAAAATAACATGACGTAATAATAATTTCTCAATTAAAAATTTGCATATCGGCTTATAGATCCCACACGACATGATATAACATAATATATTAGTATAAATAATGCACATGAGAAACGAAGTAGCAAATACCACTAGCCCTTGTAATTACGATGAACTTCAGGTTTAATTTCGCACACGAGTGACAAGAGTTTCTGGATAACCTGAAATATGAACATTATGTAAATCCAAGCTATGTTAAAGAATTCGTTTAATCTGATTAGCTGACGTTAACACGCCACCAGCAAAAACTCACTACGGCGTACCTACCTAGTAATCCAAGTAGATAGAAGTGGCGTTAGATAGAAGTTGTGGCAGAGAGAAGTGACAGTAGATAGAAGTTGTGTAAACCCTCACTACTGGCTTGCTGACTTTTTTTCGGTTCTGAAAATGGGCGGGCATTTTATGTGCCTTTATGGCACTTATTTGCATTATGTGTGTGTATATATTTTGTTTTTTATTCAATAAAGATGAAATAACAGTGTTTTTTGGCGTGTCGTGGGAGGTTTCATTGCTGAGCAGCAAGTTCAAAACTTCAAAAAAGACGCTAAAAAGGCGTGCAGTACAGATAGCGGTGCTTAAAACACTTCCGGTCACATACATAAAATAGTAAAATCTAATATACATACATAATATAGAATAAACTCAATTTCACGTTAGCTAAATTGGAAACCCTAATATGGATTTTGCTCAATACTTTTTCCTGATTGCCTTGCACCATTTTGGTCAATTCGACCAACTGTTGTTGCGTGACCACTTCCGTTTTGCTGAGCGCATCCTCACGGTTGCCCAGCTCCCGTCGTTCAAATTCCTTGAATTTCATTTCTCGCTCCTGTAGAAACAAAGTAACCAATCAATTATCGTCTTGTGGCTTGAGGAGCCAACACATCATTTTCCAACCTATACCTCTTCTTCTGAAGGCCGGTTCATTAGTCCTAATGCTTGTCCCAATCGTTTTGTCCTGAAGTTCCTTTCAAGAAAATCACATGGTCAATTATTGAGCCATTTTTTGCACGAAGACCTGGGTTTTTTTTTTCGCTGGCAAATTTTCGCAATTTTGCGAAAAGCTTGAAATTTTTTTCGCAAAATCAAAAATTTTTTCGCAGACATACTTTTGCTACGTAATGCAGTAGACTTAACATTTAAATGTTAATAAAACATTATTCCGCCTATACAGATTAAGACTGACGCAGTTTTTACCCTTTTTGGATAAAAAGCAGCGATTTTGACATTTTTATTTAAATTTATGTAGCCTTCCTGAGAATTTTGTGTAATTTTTCACAATTTTCACATTCCATGCTCAGCCGTAAAGAAATACGAGAAGACCCGGCCAATGACCAAGTTAGGCCTTTCTTAATTGTCACCTCCGACCTATATTATACTGTCTATTAGTGTTACATGCAGTTGGGGTGATGATACATGGAAGAAAATCTGTCCCATTTACAGTCACTAGAAACATCAAGTCAACAAGTTGCACGAGAATGGGCGTAAGGGATCAGAAAATTCGGAGAAAATTTCAATTTTTAGGCCAAATTTGGTCAATTGGGGACGTATCGGAAACTTTTTCCGACTAAACCACAAAAATCAGCACATAGACCTTACGAGTTCACCTCCACTGCGTCAAAATTTTTTCGCAATTTTGCGAAAAGATTTGAAAATTTTTCGCAATCCTCAATTTTTTTTCGCAATTGCGAACGTTTTTGCGCAAAAAAAAAACCCAGACGAAGACGGTTGTGGTCAAGTGCAGTTTGCGTACAAAACATAGACCAAACAAGTTTGCCATGCTTCACAATAACTGCTCGAAAATTGTCCGTGTCCTTGTCCCAATGTTCTTAAGGACAAGCATGAACCGGCTTTATACCTTTCTGGGCACCTGCCACATGCTATAGTGTACGTCATGCAAAAATACAACCTCGTGTGAAAACTGAAAAGACAACACTCCTGAAGTTGTCAAGATTTTTTGTTACTTTTCTACTAGTTTTTTTGTATTTTTCAACAGTTTAATAAATTCTTATATCCATGATATGTTGAGTTAATGATATAAAGTCAATCTAGTACTAGTTAATTTGTTAATAAAATCTATAAAAAGGTCATTAGATTACGCTGAATGCAGACTAATTTTTCCGCACCTGTCGGTATCGATCTATTTCCTGCTGCGCCTCTTCTTTGGCTTCTTTTAGTCGTTTGGCTTTCTTCTTTCTGGCCTCGTTGATTTTCTCAGCAGCCCGTTTCTCGGCCGCCAACAATTGCTGAATGCCTTGAGTCTGACTTGCCATCTATTTCCTCGAAGCACAATCAGTAAACTAAATTCATCATTCGACATTAAAACCGCACCAGGCCAAAATGAAAACGAAGGGTCTCAATTTTCGGTTCAGGTCGCATTCATGCAGGTCCCAAAAAATAAAACGTTTGTGTTTTGCAAATATTATCAAGAGTAATTATTATGTCGGGCGAAAATTTTCAAAAACTCAATACTAATACAATGGGAAAACTACCAGGTTCTCAACATATTGTTCGACTTTAATTGTGCACAACATTCCTTTTTTCAAGACCCAGCCAACAAATTTGTGCCAATATTTTCAAAGAATATTCGCCGCCGACCCCCTCCCTTACAAAATTGCGCCCCAATGCTTCCGAAATCTATGTAACTGGGTTGCCGACAAGCAGCGAATCAGCAAATAGGCGACCCTTTATAATTCGAAGTGATTTCTGAAGAACCGAGCCTTTAACCATACATGTATGAGGGGGGTGAGATGGGGGACCCCCCAAAAAAATCGACGGGGCGGGGGGAGGGTCCCCAAAATTAGAGCAAAATTTGGGAAAAATGGCCCTTTTTTTCGAAATTTTGCAAATATTAGGGTGTTTTTGGTCTATCCGGGGGGAGAGGCCCGCCCAAAATTTTGACCCCGTTACTTGTATGCCTTTAACTTAACTGCACTCTGCTATTTACAGTAAAATTGTTTTTTAGAAAGTAATACAGCTCGCATTTGAGCAATATTTTACCTTGTTTAATTCATTACATGCAATAGTTCGTGCTCACCAGACACCAAACACCAATAAAATTTTCTACACACACGCCTTAGATACAGACGGATAAAACTTTATTCAAAATAAATACCTACGTACATACGGTATCACGTGGCCAAATACTTAGATCATTAATTACAACAATAATATATTATTAAATAACTACATACGATACAATATCGACATAGTGCAAGGAATAAATAAAAATACACAATAACGCTGTTAATTGTTGGACATACAAATATTGCATGAGAAGAAACGAAAATTAACAGACGCATTGGTTGGGATTCACAAAGCGCGTTTAGCTCTAGACTCGGTCTAAAACGTTCTTTTTGAATGAAACAGAACATCATAATGAAACGTTATATGCCTATTTCATACAGTCGCGTGTTTGACTTGGACCGAGTCTACGCTAAAAGCGCTTTGAAAATCCTACCCATTACATTCACATATCTTGATTAAACTCTTGTTTACAGCCACATAAACTTCATGAGCAAGAGCATGAAAAACTTTCAGGTAATTTTGACGAGTTTATACAATATTTTTTAATGTGACAACTGGCAACGGGGCAAAAATTTGCGGGGCCCCTGTCCGGCCGAATTTTGGTGACTGTCTGGGGAATCCCCACCCCTTATCGATCGTAAATAGCCAAGTTTTGCAAAATTGTCGAATAGAAATAGATTGTTACCCACGTTTGTTCAAATGTTCGCTACCCTACCCTTCCGATCCTCGGTTTCAGGGGTCCCCTCCCCCCTTTTACATGTATGACTGGCAGGATAAATCTAAATAACCTTTCGACTCTTTAATAAACTTAGCGTTCAACAGCAATTAACAATCACATTACTGGGAATTGCATCAAGGCTGATGCCTAAATTGGATGGAACACATTATCAGAGTAAAATTTTTCGTTTAACAGCGTACCTCAAAGCTCAACAAAAATTCTGAATAAACACTTCACAACACTAGTGACACAATACAACCAAGATTAATATACCTACTTCCGTTTCGTTCACTACTTATAACTGAATCACGCTCCCACCTTGATAACTAAAGAAGCCTACTTGCGATAAAAACTACGGAAACGCAGCTACAGTACGAATCAAGCCTAAAACCCTTCTTGGATATCACAATGTACCATGAGAATACAGCAATGGCAAACGAGCATCAGTCATACACAGACTAGGCTTATACAATAGATTCAGATTCTTGTGACACACGAACCCCATTCTAGGAAAAAATCGCATTTGCAAAGTCTTTTTATACCAGTAGAATACAAAAATTACAATTCTGCACTTGATGTTATTACTACAGCAGAAAAATGTGCACCACAAATTAATTATCAAAAAATCCCATTGTCAACAGACTACAGACAATCACCTAGCTAGCATCACCCGACGGCCTAACAGTTAAATAGTGCTGTACCACTGGTACAATAACATTAGAGGTCCTCGCTTGGCGTAGCTGGGACAATCTACGACTGCGATTATGGTACCAGCTTTGCCGTCCCTCAGTGACAGTCTGTCCTGAGCTGTCACTAGGTGGCGGGTCAATGTCCACAGTGAGTCGGAAATTACTGACGTCATAGACGCCTGGAGAGGTGACGTAAGCCTGCAAATTGACGGAGTCATTGTGACCCGGCTGTAGGCGGACGCTGCGCGTTATTTGACGCGTCCAGAGCACGGGAAACGCTAAGCGAAACGTGGAACCACCGTGAGCCTCGCTGAAAATAAAAAAACTATGACATTAGAAAAAATTGGTGAGAAAAAATTCTTGATCAGAGTATTTTTTAACCATTCATGGAACTCATTTTATGAGTCCTGAAAAGTTGCCAATCGTTAAATTTGTAGCGAATTTTCAGAATTTCCCAGTGAATGTGAAAGGCAACAATATTTAATAACTATACACTGAAAGATGATTGCCAGTGTTTTGCGCTGTGACACTGGTTTTATTTTAAATGCAAACAGAATTTGCATCAATCGCTTTACACTTGAAGTAAAAAAGCACTGCAGTAAACAGACTAACACTTTTTTGAGTCTATTTCTACAATAGAAATAACGGATTGGAATAAAATTTATTGCTTTAATAACTTATCTCAAAGTGAAGGTAGCTGTACAAAATTTTGTGTATGTTCTGAATATTTGGCACGTAAATAAATTCCGCATGAATTCATACACAATGTTGTGGGTCATTTTTGAAGCATTTTTATTTTGATTTTTAAGTATTTAAAAAAATCTCATCTGTTTAATCCATCGTAAGAATCAGATGACAATTATTTTTCTAACAAAAATTAAACCAATTTGAAAGCGACAACAAGCTAAGATGAAAACTTTTGATGAACTTTATATACTGATAAAAATAATCAACGAACTGACCTGTGTGTTTTGCACCCTTGGATTTTGACGGAAATAGATCTGTCTAAGCAACGATTACACAGCCACAGACTAACAGGAATCGCGCACAGCCTAAAACAGCATAATATTAGTTTGTCATAATATTGGTCAATCTAATATTTTTTAAACTCCACAAAATACTTGGTATACTTGTCAATAATTATTATGCATCATATTGTGGAATACATTCAAATAGTAATAAAGTAATAAAAAAACCAGAAAGCGTCCATGTGGGCCCAATAGTACATACTAGTGTCTCAGTCGAGCAAATTAAAGGATATAGAGCGACACAATTAACAAAAAATTATAATATAAACACAAACATAAGTTCAGCAAAAAACTATAATGCTTGCCTACGCCCCCCCCCCCCCCAAAAAAAAAGACTAGTGGTCGGCCGAAACGGCATTATCTCCGGCCACCATTCAAACTGACCGATACTGATCAAAATCATTAATGAGAAGAGCAGGGAATTCGAGTCGATAGGAAATTGGCCAATCAGATTCTTGCATAACTGCGTCCGCATTCAGACTGGGATAGAGCGAAGGCACCGAAACACTCTCATTGGTCTAAAATCACTATTAAGGCTCGATTCATACTGACATCCGTATGTCAGTTCAGCAGACAAAATGACGAAATAATGACGTCACATGCGCTGGCTGATCCCCTGCACTAGGCTGCTAGTGACGTCATTGTGCAGGCTGAACGGACATACGGCTGTAAGTATGAATCGACCCTAAGACCTGTGAACTTCGGAATCTTATAGCTACTGGCTACTACTTTCATTATTATCGAAGAAACTAGTGAAGTTAATTGTGCACACATTATAGCAGCTTTCTACCCGACTATTACACATATTAAAAGAATTAAACCATATTTCATATGAAACAAATCACTAGTTCACTTCGCTTCGTTTTTAATAGTGAACCACATAACTCTGTTTGAGATTGAGTTGAACTAACTTCAGTTAGCTAATATTAGTGTGTGTGTGTGTGTGTGTGCTATTCATAAAAATCTCATATAAATTATCCTAGTGGTATTTCTCAATCAGCTCACATTATTATCTGCCGACTCCGGCGTGTGTATTGGACACCGACTGAGACCGAATACCACTGCAACATTGCCATCCGCGTCCAATGTTGAAGCCTGCAACATAAAACAAAAACCACCAAAATACGGTGAGGATCCATTGAAAATCATTCTTAAACCCGGCTGACACTAAGGATGGGACAAGCACGCATTTTGGTCAGCTGCTGTGAAAAATTAACGGTATCATGTTAGCTATTTTTTCTTTGCATAGGTTCCAGTGTTGCCCACAGGCTACAGCATTCTTTATGCGAAAAATTTGGCCAAACGGCAAATGCAGTTTTCTTCATAGAATCGCTCACGGTTACAACAATAGGAACATTTCACAAGGACAAGTATGAACCGGGCAAGTATGTATTGCACCTATTATTCCTACCCCATCATGAGTCGCATCTCTGTAGGGCATACGTAGACAGAAAAATTAAAACGAATTCGACACTAACAGCCATGCAAGTGCGATGACCATAATTGGGATGAGCTTCTTTGGCCAAGTTTTGAGGAGCCTCTTTTCTGATCGACTCAAATGCCCTAATTTTTTTGCAAAATTATCAAAAAATATTCTTACTCACATTTTCGGAACCCCAGATTCTCTGCAAACCCTCAACTATTCTGGGGAACATCCCCACTCCCTTCTCATTATATGCATATAAATGGCATCCCGACCTGCCACAACACTCCAAAGCACTCCCACTCGGCCATAAACCGTGGCATCATGTCGGCCAGGGCTTGCTGAGTCTGTGGCTCATATCCCGGCATGGCCACGCTGGTGCAGTCGGGTGTGCTCTTGGTGCTGTCAATGCGTCGATCATAGAGCTCGGCACAGACATTGGCAGCCTCTCCACTGTTCAGTCGGTAGTCTGCAAAACGGTCTGCTTCTGAGACTAGTCTTGTGTACTCTTGTGGCCTACTCCGATACGGAGTTAAAAATTCAATGTCAGCAAGAGTACAGAATTAGGGTAGAGGTGGATTTCACAAAGGTGGTTTTCCTAAACCATGGTTTTACGTACGTTTTAAAAGATTTGCACATGATTTCATTACAAAATATCGCCTGACTGGTTACGAATTTCGTAGATTTTCTTAAACCATGGTTTTAGCGCAGTTGGACTTGGAAATCTGCAGCACAGCAGGTTTCTGTTTTGCTGAAATTTCAACTGAGCTAAAACCATGCTTTAAGAAAATCTATGAAATTCGTAACGAGTCAGGCGATATTTCGTAATGAAATTATGTGCAAATCATATAAAAACGTACGTAAAACCATGGTTTAGTAAAACCACCTTTGTGAAATCCACCCATAGTGGTTTTCGTATAGAAAAAGAATGAGACTCTGATGACTTCATATTAAAGCCTGGCAATGTCTGACTGAAACTGGCATCGCCTAATAAAACGTGCAATCTTATGCAGACATTATAGTCTCGACTTATGCAAAAAAACTTATTATCAATTTGCATTTTTTACCGTCTGCTTAGTGCTTCGGAAATCCAAATAGGACGAATAAGCACGTTCTTGCTGACAAGTAAGAATTTTAAAATGGCTAGTTTACAGCTCTATGGCCGTTCAGTCAGCTCAATTATTAAACTAATCTGTCTGCTATGTTAAGACAACCTATTAGTGATTATGATTTAGTCTGTACGGCTTCAAACTATAAGCCTATTCCTTTACCGGATTAAAGGGTTAATTATAATCGGACTAAACGGTTTGAAAATTAAGCTGAAAAATGCCACTCCAAAACCTCCAGATTAAACGGACTTAATTTTTAGCGCGCTACTTTTTAATCGGACTTAACTATGCACGCTAATGTTAAGCGTGCATGTTAAATCTGTTTAGTCCAGTGGTAGTTTTAGAATGGGGTTCAGACTAAAATGAAGCCGTAGACTTATTTTAACTCGTTTAGTCCGTTTAACGCGATTTGCCATTCCAAAACCTCGGACTATTAACATAGTCCGTTTAAACCGGTAAAGGAATTGGCCCTAGAAGTAGACCGTTACCAATGGCGTCTCCCAGCAGATGAGCCAGACGGCGCGACACACTGCGACAGCTCAGGTGCAACAGGTGCAGCTCGGTTATGGACCGATTCACCACCTAAAAAATGACGCATAGGAATTAGTTTGGGGCCAGAAACATTACAGAAAAAGGTTTCGGGCATACTAACAGTTTCTGCAGAGTTCCACAGCCTAACAAAATCTAACGCATTCCCAGATAGTTCTTACACGGTGAAACTTCAGCAAATGCGAGCCGTAATATACGGTACATTCTCAAACTGGTTTTAACGTTAGAATGGCTTGATGCATTCTACCCTAAGGTGTTTTATATTATTAAAAAAAGAGTACAGAATAGCGTCTCACTCTCTATAGAAGAAGAGTGAGACACACTCCTTCCTGCCTGTGTTCTACCGCAGGCAGATGCGCTGGTCGTTTTCTGACCCCATGTTGCCGTTTTGTGCAACATGTGGCTGGCCAATCAGCGTGTAGATTCTCTGCGTAACACACTTTAGTATATAATCGCTAATGCGTTGATAAGCATTAAGATAGTGATAAAACGTTAATAACTCACTTTTAATACATAATTTAGGTGCGAAAACATCACAAAAAGTTTGCAAATACCTTTGTGGGCATTTTGACAAACTTTTAGCGAAATTGAATGAAAAAACTTTTGAGATACAAACTTTTCTGTTAATGGTAATCTTGCATGTTTATTTTTGAGTAAATTCATTCATTCATTAATTCATTCATTCTCATTTTCTTCATTTTACGCAGAGAGTCTACGCGCTGATTGGCCGACCACATGTTGCACAAAACGGCAACATGTGGCTAGAAAACGACCAGCGCAACTGCCTGTACTGGAATACAAGCAGGCAGAAGAGTGTCTCACTCTTCTTCTATATAGAGTGACACGCAATTATGTACTCTTGATTAAAGTGATTATTTAAAAAAAAAATATTTTCTACATCAGCGATGAGTTGTTACCTGGCTAACATTCTGTACGGAGAGTCTTGAGAGGACACTGCAGGGCGCATTGCCCCCGGACAGGACCACGCTTTGGGAACGCACTGACGCCAGCTGACGAGTCTCCAGCACAAACTGACGTCGGTGACTACGGTATCTAAAATAGTACAAATATTACTTGATCGCGTTAAAATTAGTGTATTATATTGCATTGGCCAAGAGTACATAATAGTGCCTCACTACTCCTCCAAAAGAGTGAGACAAGACACTAGCATGCACTCTTGCCTCTTGGTATTAGGAGTTCGTTTGTCTACTGGCGCAGTCACATTGGTGTCAATAGCGAAAAACTGGGATAAGCATATCAGGTGAGATTCAAGGCGTTAGGCGAACTGGAAGTTTGGTTGACAGTCACACGGAAAAAACTATGACGAGTGACGACAGTTGACTTGCAAATTGCAACCAGCACATAGAAGACATCGAATAAAATATTATATAAACATTATAATTTATGACGTCTGTCGGGGTCTACCCAAAAAATACAATTTTTCAATTTCCTGAAATTTTCCTTGCAACACTGCGTGGAACAACCTTGCACGTGCGTCCTTACAACACTTTGTCCAATTAAAATGCATAATATCAGTATCAATATCGTATAGCTATAGCTAAAGCATCATAAATCGTAAGTCAGAACGCATCCAATGTTACGACAAATACACAGTACTATGTATTAACAAGCGTATAAGCTTACCGCCTATAAGCCGGTTGATCACTGTTATCTACTGGCGGTCCCTGTGATTCATAGAACAGCATCAATTTAACCACATGGTTTGTGGCCGGCCGGTCAGGGCTGCTAAGCCACCAGTCTAGCTCCAAAGACTGGCCCGGGCCTAGGGCCTGATTGGTCAGGGGAATTCGTTCACCGGAATGTACAAGGGCACACGAGTCGCACTGGTAATGGAATCGTGAATGATCTGGGCTAGTAGTAGTAGGCGTAGTATTACTACTAGATCGACTATTAGCTACGGTACAAGTGAATGAATCATTTCTACTACTACTACAAGTAGTAGTACTATTACTAATGGCGTTACACCATCGTCCATTAGAGTCAAGAATTGCAAATGTTGAAAGTGAACTGATTAGACTGCAAGCGCAGATGGGAAAACGTCCGGTGTTGGTCAGTTTGAGACGGACACGCAGCAGCTGACCACAAAACGCAACCGGAGGCGGAGGATCCACCTCCACCTAAAAAAATTGTGTTCGTTAAGCCCAGATTATGGTTAATCCCTGTTCCAGTCAAGTTGGGCCTTAGCTATCCAAACCAAACTGAATTGCTAAATGTAGCTTTTTTTGCATAATAGGTCAAGTTCAGTTTACAGTTGCATATAGGCAAGTTCAGTTCAAATTAGCCATCATTTTGCCACAGCATCTCACCAAAGTTGATTTGCCACTGTGGTCTGAACCGAAATGAACCGAACAATGAAGCTATGACTGCTTGACCTGCATAGACATAAGTTGTTGCAGAAATATAATGTTTTTGCACAATATTAATTCTGGTGCCCATTTACCAATTTTGTCTAACAAAGCCCAGTCTAACCTGCAGCAATGGCAATTCCTCACTGACGACGGGGTCTAGTCTGCGATCCGCGCCATAGACCACATTCATGCGTTCATGTTTGGTGTTGTTCAATCGACGACCGCGGACTTCCAACTTCTGCAGCCCGTATACCTAAAACAGGACAATAAAAATTAAGTTTAATGCAGGACTGCATACATGTACACGGGGTCTCGGTCTGGGGGGGGGGGCTTGTCCCGGAATTTTCGAAATTTTAGGGGGGCTTGTCCCGACGTTTCGGGGCATGAGCGGACAAAAACGCAAAAAAATTCGAATTTTTGCCTAAAAAAGGGGAAATTTTCGGCAAAATTTGGCTATTTTTAGCAATTTTTTCGCTTTTTGCTCATTTTTTAAGCATTATACGGCGATCTGGGGCAATTTTTGAGAGTTCTGGCCCCTTTATTTCAGCATCAAGGAGGGGGGCTTGTCCCGGTGGGTCAAATCTGAGGGGGGGGCTTGTCCCGGTGGGTCAAATCTGAGGGGGGGCTTGTCCCGAAATTTCAAATCTGGGGGGGGCTTGCCCCCCCCCCCCCAGACCCCACCCCCCATGTACATCTGTGTGTAGGAGCCAGGAAAGCATAAAAGTTAAGTAGGCGGTGTAAACTCTCATTATTACAGCAGGCACAACTAACGGATTAATCTTGCAATAAACTGGATATGGATGAAGGCACCCTAGATAGTGACACCCAACCTATGCATTACAACTACGTTCAACCCCCTCTACCGAACGCAGCCTAAATGTACTCAACATCTTGAAAGCAAAACCGACGACAGTAATATCACTAGTACAAACTTTCCACTTGCAGCGTACTTCTCTACCAGGGGTTTTTTTTTGTGCAAAATACTGTGCATTTGCACAATTGAAA
>JASANF010016604.1:0-14406 GCA_030248245.1 Trissonchulus sp. WLG1_4 | reverse complement strand
ACGAGGATACTATCCAAATACGGCACAAGCCCGAAATAACTCAGGAACAAGTCACCAAGAGATCTATCCTTCACAACATTGCCAAGACATTTGACCCGATGGGTATGATCAGTCCGTTAATTATCAGAGGCAAAGTGAAGATCCAGCAACTGTGGCAGGAAGACAAAGACTGGGATGATGTTGTCAGTGAACTGCATCAAAAAGAATGGAATTCAATAATGGAATCGATAGCCCAGGCCTCAACTCTTCGATTTCCAAGAAGAATAATTCTGGATCTAAACGGCAAAAATTTCTTGGCTTGCTTCACAGATGCCAGTAACACTGCCTACGCAGCAGTAGTTTACCTAGTTCACGCTGCCAACGGAGCGCACCACTGCAATTTAGTATTTTCGAAAGCGAGAGTTGCACCGGCAAAAAGATCCGTTAGTCTGCCACGCCTAGAGCTATTAGCAGTGCTGATAGGCGCTCGCTGTCTGCGGTTCGTCGAAAGTCGATTACGCCTGTCAAATCTACCGAAGTACCTGTGGTCCGATTCCCAAATTGTTCTACATTGGTTGAACTCGAACAGCAAACTACAGCCGTTTGTTCAAAGGAGGGTGGATGAAATCAATCTAGGCAACGATATAACCTTTGGCTATGTCCAATCGAAAGAAAATCCTGCGGATGTAGCGTCACGTGGAACAAATTTTAACGCTCTAATTAAGTCCAGCTGGTTTAAAGGGCCTCACTGGCTGAAACAGTCACCCACAACATGGGCAAAGTGGAATGCAAAATCTCAAGGGCAAAATATAGAAAAAGAAAAAGTCTACCCCAAACAAGAAAGCTGCGCATTTCTACAAAATACAATTGCAAAAGTCCAACTAGTGTCACCTTTTGGTATCAGCCTTGACAGCATATCTACCATGAAAAAGTTGATCCATGTAACTGTTTTCTGCAACAGATTTGTTTCAGCTATTCGGAAGAAAGTTCGACCTTCTTCACTGACCCCTACTGTCGCAGAAAAACACGCTGCAAAAAAAATGTGGATAAATGCAATTCAACGCTCGCACTTCAGCGAACACATTAATACTTTGAAAACAAACAAAATGACAAAATTTGTGAAACAGCTGAATTTGTTTTTGGACGATGACGTCTTGAGGTGCGGAAGTCGCATTGCCAACGCAAAAATTTCACACGAGGCAGCGTTTCCGGCGCTGTTGCCGAAAAGTAGCAAATTCACGACGCTGGTGATTCTAGAAGCCCACAAAAACGTTCTGCATTTCGGCAAAAGAATCACTTTGGCTGAAGTTCGGAAACAGTACTGGATTCCGCATGGTCTTTCTCAAGTGGGAAAAGTGCTCAGACAATGTTTGACTTGCAGAAAAACCGAAGGTGGCCCCTTTCAAGCTCCAAAAATGGCACAACTACCTGTCGAGCGAGTGCAGCGTACACCTGCGTTTACGTCTACGGGTCTGGATTATATCGGTCCTCTGCATATCAAGCAGCCAGGAGCAAACAACATATACGAAAAGAAGTGGATTGCAATATTTACCTGCTTTACGACAAGGGCAGTACACTTGGAAGTAGTCGAAGATTGTTCCGCAGAATCTGCTGTGAACGCTGTACGACGGTTCATAGCCCGCCGTGGGAGTCCAACAATGATATTAAGTGACAATGCAACCCAGTTTCTGAAGGCTTCTAACGTACTGACCGCAATTTGGGATGACGCAGTAGGTTCCCAAACATATAAGGATTTGACAAGGTTATTTTCTGACAAACACATCAAGTGGAAAACTATCCCAGAGCGCTCGCCATGGGCGGGTGGTCTGTATGAGCGTCTCGTCGGCCTGGTCAAACGGGCAATTCGAAAAATCTTATGGAAAGCAACAATTGGACGAGACGCTTTAATTACTTTAGTAGCAGAAATAGAGGGCGTTTTGAATTGCCGGCCGTTATTATCACCGGCAGTGGGTATAAAAGACACAAGCATCTTGACCCCAGCAGATTTTATCGCACCAAGCTCTCGTCTTGGTCTACCACCTTCTGGTCAGGATCCCAGTGACCCCGACTACGATCCAGGTCCGAGCCGGCGGTCACGCCTGCTGCACGAGTGGAAATTGGTTCAGAAACGTTTGGAAGCGTTCTGGAAGATATGGCATTGCCAATATCTTCAGGAACTAAAGGATGCCCAGACCGCTTGGTTCAAACCAAGAAAGGGGGAAGTGGCCCGGGTACCTCGAGAGGGTGAGGTGGTACTAGTTAGGGAGCCCACACCCCGGGTGACGTGGAAATTGGGCAGGGTGGAAAAGTTATTTCCTTCAGGGGACAATTTGGTCCGGTTTGTGGAGCTGCGTTTTCCTGGAGGGGGGTCCCAGCGGAGGGGGGTGAGGGATATTATTCCTCTGGAATTGGACATTACCGGGGATGAACTGGTCAACTAACTGAGCAACAAACATTAATATATCAATACTTGTGGTGTAACTTTTATTTCAAATTCTGATTTAAATTCGGATAAACATTGATATTTGAAAATTTCAATTCTCATTTCTACCCAGACATGGCTGGATTATCATATCAATTATCACAATAAATAACTGGATCAATGGTTCAACGGGGCGGGAGGATGTCACGAAGAAATAGCTGCTGCATAACACTTAGCAAAGAAATATAAAAAGTGAAAGAGTGATTACAAGTGAAGATCGAACTATGTAGGTTTTTTTTTGGATTGTAGACTACTTACAATAAAGATCTTACGATACTTTGTTCGGCCTCTTCTAAAGGCATCCAAGTTACAAAGAACTTTTAGTACTGTCTTTTCCTTGACATTGACTGACTGTTGATTTTCTATATTTGTTTGTTGTTTGTTTTTTTTTTGTTGTCATGTTATTGCTTTTGTATTGTTTGTATGTGTATGACGTATTTTCACGAACGAGGACGTTCGTTTTCTGAAGCCCCCCCGTGTAACAGCAATATGAACGCAGGTTCAGTTTCGTCTTTATCACAAATTCTTATTTTATTACTTTTCTTCCAAACTTTACGTCTATAAATTCTTAAATTTATTATTGTCTTATGGTAGCTTAACATTTCCCACCCAGGAAGCTACCCTATATCAAATTAGCCCAATAAATAGTTTTATAGCGACGCTAGTAAGTTGTAACCAAAGACGCTATTTCCTTTATAGCCGTTGATCATTTTTGCAAACCTAGCAGCGGTGGAAAACCCAGGACTAGTCAGTGTTAAGTTGGACCGCGACGGAGAGAGGTGTGTTTGATTGAGAAGTGTTGGAACGTGGGTTAGAAATTGGGTTGAAGATTGGGTTGAGTGAGAGTTGATTTGGCAGTGACGGAAAAAGGGAACTGTGAGCGAGGGTTGAATTGGAAGGGAATTGGGAGGAATTTGGAACTGTAGTACTGACTGTTACTGGCTTGGCTACTGCTACACCGACGCAAATAATTGTAGACTATATTGTTATACTTATGCTTATAATTATGTCTTATGCCTTCTGCATTGTTCAGTGACCGACGAAGTGCCTTTTTATAATTAAAAGTTACTGACTATTTACTGACTAGTCTTACTTGTTGATTAAGTAAGTTCAGTGACTTAGATCGAGATAAGTGCTACCTGCGACCAAAGCACGATCAGTACTAGACTAATCTAAGTCTAAGTTACGAAACTTATTACCCATCCATCGATCTAAGTTACAAATACTGTAAAGTATGAGGGGGGTCTCAGGGCGATAGCCTCAAGAACAAGCAGTAATTTTATGCAAATTTTCATAGAATTTTTATGCAGTCACGATTCAGGACTTCACAAAAAGTGTAATCCTGCCGCCAATAAGAGCTACACGGTAGATTAGCTGCCTTTAAAGTATATTTTTTATTTGGTGTCAAGGTCAGAAATTTTATTCAACTTCTTAAGTATACGTATGTACGTCAATGTTCATATTGATCCCCGTAATTATATGAAATATAAAGCTGTGAGTCTATGGCCGTCTAAAAACTACAGTATCTTTTATTACAAAAAACGTTAACTTAAACTTACATAAAATGTTGCTCATACAGGACTATTCAAAGTATTATTTAAGATTAAGAAGGTTTACCAAGAAGAAGTATAACCTAGTTTAAAATTACTGTTCGTCATAAGCTGAGGGCTGACCCACTTGATTATAACCAGCGACCCAAATGTCCAGATGTAGAAGTTTTGAATAATATCCATTATTGCAAAATTTAACGTAGGCAAAATTTTTTAATTGTTAAGTTATTTCTGATTTAATCTGACTTTTTTCTTCTGTACGTGTACTTTTTTTTAAAAATTTGCTAAACTGCTAAAAATTTGAAAAGGGCTTTGTTAACAAAAATGCCCCTCGGTTTCGGGTGATTATCGGGTATAACAAAAAGTTTCAGTCAAGCAAAACATGCGGTATAGTTACAAAGGTAATGCAACCGACACCAAATTCAAGCTTGAATTTTAATTCAGGGACAGAGGGTGTCAGCTCTAAAGTTTCATGCCGAAGCAACATGAAATATCACATAAAAAATGAATTTAACTTAAAAATGTTTAGGAATGCTGACAGGTTTAATTTCTGGGTACCTATTGTTTTTTAAAAAGGTATTGGCACTACAATATTACATTTTAATATAATAACCCCTACGAATAAGCGGCTTGACACGTAAAATATGGCAACCAATTTTTCTTCAGCTTAACGAGAAAAGCAGTATAAGGTCCTGCCGCCACTGCGGTGGCGGCAGGAAAAAAGACGAACTTTTTTAAAATCCAGCCTGTAAAACATGCAGGAAAATAGCATTTTTGCTCATACTCAGCATATTAGCCCACCACTAGCATGACACCCCCCTGACGCCATCGCCGGTAAATGTATAAACAAGCACGTTTTGCGAGTAAAGTTAAACTTAATTTAGATAGATTCCGTTGCGACGTTCTTGCTTTGCTGAGGATATTCTTCGAATATAGAACGCGCCAACGCGGCACTTAATTTTTTAAAGCCAACATAAACTTGTCAACTGTCAGTTTTTAGCTGAGCCAATTGTCACCAGTAACAGCCAAAAAGTCTCGAGCAAAATAATTTTATAAATCGTCAGTTTTGCTTAATCTTGATACCCCCACTGGAGATCATGATCAAACGTGATCACTATGAATAGTGTTCAAGTTCAAATGTGTCACTATATTGCTAAATTGTACGCAATACCCATCTTAATACTTAAAATTTGTACATTTTCCGATGTTGCCGAACGAGCTACAGCACAAATTTAGGAGCAGCTAGGCCACATAGGGGAAGAGCGGCAAAACAGGATCAAATCTGTGTCCCATGTAAACTGAAACTTGAGGGGTGTCTAATCAGGATCATAGGGGGTGTTTAAATAGGATCACAGGGGGATAAATAGGATCTGCACAGGGTTCACGGCAAAATAGCAACACAAGCAAGTGGTTAACGGTTAAATAATGTTAAGCTTCAAATATTAAAGTTTGGAACTATCAAATTAAGCTGTGAACGCACATATTTTTGTAATTGCGGTACACATGTGAATATATACATGTGTTTAACTTTTAAGCATATGAGTTTCCAATTTAAACCTTCCGTTTTACTTGTTTTGTCTGAACAATGAACTATTGACTTGAACAAGGGGTGATCGGCACGTCATAATGTAGGGGCCGTGCAAACGATTGTATGAGCCTGGGTACGGACGGTATACCTAAGGTGTACGTACGTACACACAGTCATACACTAATCGGCACCATGGTATCTCAGTGAGTGCAGCTATGTAGTACATATATATTTAGGCTAGGCTAGTAGAAATAGTAACGGCGGACAGTAAACCGGCATTTCAAGTAACTATGTGACAAATATGTCTATGTACCCTCAGAACTCAAGTTAGGGGTGGACTTGAGAAGGAATTTGTGGCACAGTAATATCATCACCATAAATCATGTGGCACAGTAATATCATCACCAAGTAATATCATCACCTATGGCCCGGCGGGCCGCGCACGGCCCGGGGCCCGGAAATTTACGGGCCGGGCCCATTTCTGAAAAATCTCTCCGGGCCGGCCCGCGGCTCGGGGCCCGCTACAGGCCCGGGCAGAACTCTATAATAAATATAAGGGAAAGGCAGAGATCATTTTAGTTTATATCCCGTTAGGGAAAGTTTGCAGTATAGGTCCGGCGCAAACACGAGGGTCTACTTTCAATACAGAATACAGTATACAATATATTAAATTTTAGCTTTGCCTTCACGAATAGGTTCAATTTTACGATTGTAAATTCTAAAATTTACAGTTTTTGTTGTAAGTTTTTCAAACGCATTTGTGCCCGCCCGAGTCGGGATTTCGTGGAATAATTATAGTCCTACAATCCCACAACAAAAATTTTGCTTAACCAAGTAATACGTTAATGTGACTTTTTGCATCACAAAAGTATTATTTTCAGAATTATGGCCTCGTTATTGTTTGTTGAGATGTCCCCATTCATCAGTGCATCAGATTACAACGAATATCGTAGTTTATTATTAGGCTGTCGCTAGCGAAGCGGGTTCCGTGTTAATAGCTTAGAAGGAGGACTACATAGTACAGTACGCAAAATTTTCTCAGGCGTATAAATTTGAGCGCTTATGGTTGAAAAACAGTGCGCCAAACCCTTAATCATTTGTTTGCTATTGAATTTTCTGTCGAATGGTGGAATTACGGTCTCTATACGATGCACGTGAAAGCTCGAGCTTTAGTACTCATGGCCATTGGACAGACATCTATCCACAAGTAGAGCTCTGCCACTAGCGCACGGCCCGGGGTCCGGAAATTTACGGGCTGGGCCCCGGGCCGGGCCTATTCGTAAAAACGCGAGCCAGGCCGGGGCCCGCTATAGGCCCGGGTAGAACTGTATCCACAAGGTGTCAGAGTCAGGCTGCTTAGGCAAAGGCAAAGAATTTGTAGCCAAGCCAGTTAATGGGTTAAGTTTTAGTTAGACGGTTTTAGCTGAAAAATTAGCATTGTTTTTGAAAGAAATTAAGAAAGCAAGTGGACGAATTTTCACTTAAACTAAAATCAATATGGATTTACTTTTTCGCCATAGTGCCGACATTACAGTATCCTATGATGTAATTACACTACTGCGCTGATCTGAAACAGTTATAAGAATTACTTTTACAATTTAATCTGCATGCTATAGTAATTTAAAGTCAGTCAATAAATTAAAAATAACATTAAAAGTAACAGCTTAAAAATCCAATTTACTGCAAAAATCACCTACATATATGTGGCGAAGCTTAGGAATACCAATGAGAATTACAAAAATTTAATAAAAATTGTGCTGCTAATCGTTTGAAGACATTCTTACCTCAAATCAGCATCTATTAAATTGTTCAAGAATCAAAAACTACTGTAGATCCTGTTTGCCCACCACTGATCCTATTTTTACACCCGATTTGTAAAAGTGATCCTGTTTTGCCGATTCGTGTAAAAAAGAATGTCTCATCAAAAATAGCTTGGCATTTGCTGAAAATTGATAGTTTTAGCTGAATCTTAATCAAAAAATAATCAGCGTAAAATTCTGTATTGAAAAACATTAATTAAATATACGCAAGTATCCAGAATGTTGCAGGCCGTTTGACTGAAGTTAACTTTTGGGGCGGTATTTTGAACTCGGGAAAACGTAAAAGCTAACAAAAAGCACTTATTGGTCGCAAGCATGGCCAATACGGAACGGTGAGATATGAAACTTATCACGTGATATTTCCAGTGGCCAATGAAAGCATACACTTCGCTACACGTGACCACAGCCTACCAAACGGGCGGGCATGCGCAAAAAGATAAGGCTGATCCCATTTTACCGTAGATCCTATTTTGCCGATTCTCCCCTATGCGCTGCGAATCGCCTGCTAGTCCGCGGATGTAGGCTAAGGTCAACCGTCACGCTGTCTTAGCGGACGGGGTCCATACTGTGGACTCAATAGTCGCGACATCGCATGGCTCCCATGTCCCTTAAGCCCGGTTCATACTCGTCCTTAAGGACTGTCCTTGTCCCTAAGAAATGTCCCTGTCCCTATGCGGGTTTGATTCATACTTTTCTGGTGTTCTTTTCCTTTTCCCTGTCCCTAAGCGGCGATTGATTCATATTCGTCCCTAAGCAGCTTAGGGAATGTCCTTAAGCAGCCATAAGGACTGTCCCTGTGTCCCTAAGCAATGTTGAGCAATGTTCTACTTTTTCCCTGTCCCTAAGCAACTCGGCCAATCAAAATACGGCAGTTACTACGTGTGACACGAAGAACAGCCAATCACGGACTATCTCGACTACTAGTGAAAGAATGTCATGGGCTTGTGTTGCGGTATTAAGTCTATCGTTATTTTTGGGTTATTTAACACATATTTGCGTGAAAAATATTTGGTTTTCAACTTCTATACCAACCCGAAATATACCAGAAGTCATAAAGATGTTCTAGCGCCCCGTTTTCTATACCTTGGAAGTCGAGTGGTTATGATTTTTGCTTTTCAACCTATGGACCAGCGTTCGAATCGCATATTCGAAATTTTGGATTTTCTTCTTTTTCAGCCTATAAATAGGGTTGATAACATTTCACGGTACTTTAAACAAAACGCAGATTATCCAATGACGTTTGAGCATTAGTTTATGTGAGAAAGAACTATTTCCTTGTCCTCAAGGAGTATGAATCAATCACCCTTAAGGACAGGGACAAGGACATTCCCTATAGATCTTAGGGACATTTCTTAAGGACAGGGACAAAGCATGAGGACACAGGGACAAGGACACCTAGGGACAGGGACAAGGACAGCGCTTAAGGACAGGGACAACGCTTAGGGACGAGTATGAACCAGGCTTTACAGTTCAAAATTTCTTGCCTTCGACGCGCTAATGAACATTCTACGAAACATTGCCCCGACAGGTTTTGTCAAATGACTCTTTTCTGCATGCAAAAATTGTTAGTACTGGACAGATAGGCTACGTAAATGAAAGCGGGTAGCTGATTGTGGCTAAGTACGTACACACACCCACACAAACAGTGTGAATTGCTGACCTACCAGCAGATTAACACTAGACTACATAGGTGTATTTGTGTGCTCTTGATGCACAGGTTTGCACTATAGTATATACGCGGCGGCTGAGGCCGCCGCGTAAAAATTACGCTTTCGTATTGACAAACGATTCGCACATGACAACTTATACTTAAACCTCAACCATTAAATACTCAAGCCTCTATTAACGAATGTCAAGCATAAACATATTCGTAACTTTGCCATCTCAACGGGCACATGGCTTAGAAATCGGTCAAAATATATATATGTAGCTTGAATTTTGTACTGCTTGAGTAGCAGAAAAAACAAGACAAATTCAAAAAATACGTTGGTACAGTAAAAAATCCTAAATCCCCGCGGGGCAAGACCTCTGCCCCGCCCCGCCCCGCGGGGCACCTCGCCCCGTGTCCAACTCTGGTCTGAATGTTCGTCGTTGAAAATGTTCGTCGTTGAAAAACAAATATTCGTCGTTGAAAAATTTTCAACGACGAACATTTCAACGGAGCTAAAGATATCCGTTGAAATGTTCGCCGCTGAAAATTTTTCAACGACGAACATTTGTTTTTCAACGACGAACATTTGTTTTTCGACGACGAACATTTGCTTTTTCAACGACGAACATTTGTTTTTCAACGACCAACATTTGTTTTTCAACGACGAACATTTGTCCAATAATTTCGTGTCATGTTCGTCGTTGAAAATGTTTCGATCAATCCAAAATTTTCAACGACGAACATTTTCAACGACGAACATTTTCAACGACGAACATTTTGCTTCGATAAATCGGGCCCAGATTTTCACCTACAGACAGAACGTTACAGTAGTAGGATTTGTAAACCACAGCAACAAGGACCTGGCTGTAAGCATGAATCGACCCAAATATTGTCAAAGATATACTGGGAAAACTGTCAGACGGAAAGTACGACCACATTTCCGTTTGGAACAAACACGATCTCCAATCACAACTTACTATTTTTACCACTACAGTTATACAGTAAACGTAGAATCGCACAAAAATTTTTGTCGCAAAAAGTGGCCAAAAATGCTTCTTGTCGTTGCCAGGCAGAATCGAGATAGGGCGTATTCAGTTTCTTCAAAAGTCGGCTTAGGACGTATATAACTCGGTTTGGGCGGCATTACTACCGGTTCTGGTCTAAAAACCGGTTCGGGTTTAGGGTTAACCCCGAAAACCGGTCTGAGATTGGGTTTGCGGACAATCGGATTAGACCACCAGAATCTGGGAAGGCCAAAAAAGAAGTCGTTACTGTATGATTGACCGGGAATCAAAACGGGTATGTGATATCCAGAGGTAAACAGAAACGGTAACAGAAACACGTAGAAGCTTAGTGTGGCCATTTTAGTCAGAGAGTCTAACAACAGAAGAATATGCGCTTTATGTGCGAGCGAAAAATAGAAAGATGTAGCTAACAGATTTGGGCTAATTTAGTAACACAATTATATACATATCACACCTTATTTTGACACTTTCGCCATAGATTAAGTAGACACGTCAAACATCAAACAATGAGACACTCAGACAACTTTTTATTGATTCCAGAGAAATCGCACATTTTCTCGAGGCGGATTTCTTAATCTTGTTTTTGTCTGGACAAACAACTAGGTGAGAAGTTGATTTGCTTATTCGTAAATCATCCAAAACAGAAAAAAAAATGAAACAAAAGCGAAAAACAAAACAAAAACAAACGAAGAAAGATAAAACTAAATCAAGCATTCTTATATTTCATTAAGCAACCACCCCTAAAAGGTCAGAATGCATAATTGCAACGACGCTTTCGATTTGATTATTCATTACATACTACTTGAAATCAATTGTTCTGTCGGAATTGAACTTTGGAACAATCAATCCAAGTTCTAAACCAAAATGTCCACACAAAACCACAATAACTCTCAAAAGAAAGACAGCTCCATATGTAGCTAATGTCCGCATTTGCAAGTTTTGACATGAGTAGCAGAATAACAGTGGCATTAAAACGTGACCGTATTATAGCCTAGCATTACATCGAGGTCATAGCCCGGGGCAACCAACCGTTACACAAACTTTGCAAACTTTGTACAATAAAACTTTTGGAATACGCGTGTGCTACTTTTGAAAATGGCTGAATTTTTAAAGCTGCATTTCCTATCCGCAGAATTTTGCTGCTAGTTTACTGGCAAAAAGGAAAAGTTGAGGTTTCAATGTAGTGGATTTTTGGTGACTAAACTTCGATAGAAATTGTAACTTTTATATTACATGTTTAGAGAATTTTTTGAATTGAAATAGTAAATTCGTGTAATTATTGTTCATTATATAATATTACCGCAAATGAGTCATCGGCAAGATTTTGTGTGAGAAAATTATTTCTTTGAAAATATGTAGAAAGTTCATATTATTTTTTGAATTCCTGAAATTGCTGTGTTACCCTACAGTACCATATATTGCTTAAGGTGGCTTTTAGTTCAGTTAAATATTGTTACATTTGCTTTTCCGACAAATTTACAAAAATGCAAATTTTATTTTAAGTTTATTTATTTATTATCATTAAATTTCTACGGTGGATTTCACAAAGGAGATTTTACTAAAGGTTTCATGCCTTACGCCTTATGCCTGTTAAAACTTGCTTTTATTTCATTAGGAAATATCGCCAGATTTGCTACGAATTTTTCATTTTCTTAATCAGTGGGCTTTGAAATGTCAAACATGCCCCAGAGCGAGTCTCTCTTTTGCTGAAAATTCAGTTAAAAATCACAGTTTAAGAAAAATTCATAGAATCAAGAATTAAGAAATTCATACCAAATCAGACAATATTTACGGGATGTTGTGTGTTTGCGTGAATTATTTGCAGATACGTACATATGTACTAGAACCATGGTTTAGCGAAACCACCTTTGTGAAATCCACCCTTATAGTTATTCTTAAATTCCATTTAATTCACTCTAGCTATGCTGCCGAGGGATCGGGTAGCATAATGCGACCTCAATTATATTTCTGCTCCACGGTTTTACTTTTTATTCGATTGAATTCGGCCCAGGGCCCTCCCTGCACTTTTGACCGATATCTGGGCTACGCTGTGGGACCCCCCTTTTCTGGACTCACCCTGAAAACCTCCGTTGTTAAAGAACCAAAGAATACTTTTTCCAGCTGCCAAATTGAATGCCTTGGTAAGGAAAAAATTAAGTTTACAGATAAATTTCGTAGTTAGACCGGTTTTATGAATACTATTCTTGGGCACAGATGTACATTACATGGGGGACATAGGGGGAGGGCAGACCCACCTAATTCGAGATTCTGGGACAAGCCCCCAAATTGGGGACAAGACCCATGAACACAAGCTCTCTCTTTGCTGCTAAAAAAGGTTCCCAGAATTTCAAAGTTGCCCCAGATTGCTGTAAAATACTTCAAAAATTAGTAAAAAGCGAAAAATTTTACATTCCCCTTTTTAGGCAAAAATTTTAAATAGTAGGAGATAGACTGCATAAAGTTTTTCCCGTTTCTCCGCCGACCCCACTTTGGAAAATGAGATATACAGAAGTATTTTTTTTGATTTTTGTTACCAATGGACTCCTCTTGACTTCAAAATCACAGATTTTAAAGTTTTTGAAAATTTTTCAATTTTTAAAGGTGCCAATAATTAAAACACATTTTAAGGTATTTAAAGGTAGGATAAAACTTGAAATGCTTTTTGAAAAAGACAATTTTACATATTTCTTAAATGCGGCTTTCCTTTCCACAGATGAAATGCACTACAAATAATAAAATCTGTAAATTATCTTAAAACTATAAAAAACTAATTTGTAGTCCTTTTTAAATCTTAAAGTCTACGGAAGTCCATGGGTAACAAAATAATGAAAAACGTTTCAATAATTTTCTGACTGGGTGACGACTAACTAAAAATACTGAATTGCGTCTTTGCTGAGTAAATACCATGGTTTTTTGGTGATTGTTCCTTCCTCCGTTTTATATAATTGAATTTTAATACGGTATTTGGGCTTGACAGCCTAACAGTTGTTCCAGCCATCATTTAGTCACTATCAGGAGCTTGTTGCTAAGTGGCAGTTCTAAACAAGTATAACAGGTTTTTTTGACTAAAATATTTTGTCTAAATCTAAAATATTATTCCGGTTTAATTCAACACAAGCAAAGCCTTAAATAGATAGGAAATAGCAAACCTATAATTTCATTCAGCGAACTAAAGCGCCGAATGCAAAGCTGCAAAAGATGGGTGTCTGATCAGCTTATACATATGAATCGTGAGGCTCTTTACTGTGACATGTTTGGTGTAATTTCAAGATTTAAAATTTTAAATTAATTCCGTTGTAATGTTTCGTATAAAAACTTAATGTGACCGTCTTAAACACTTAATAACTTGCGCGAAATAGACACGACATAAACCAAGACAAAACAATTAACTTATAACGTCACACTTCAAAATCAAACGTAGCCTACTTTGCAAAGCCATCCATTTACAAGTAACACTGTAATTGCCATAACAGTGCATTGTCACCGTACGTACGTATTTCCGGTAGGCTATGGGTTCCCATAGGTAGTGGGCTATGTCGTGACATAGCTGGTGCCTATGACTGAGCCCATTTAATATTTATTTCAAATTACTCTTCCAAAAAATTTTCAAAAATGTGAGACGTTGCAAAAAGCTAACAATTTAAGACTTTGCAAGCGATGACGGTAAAAAACTGAAGTGAGTGGCGCAGCCGTTAAAAGGATTATATACGATCTGTTGTACCGTAGATTGATTTGTGCACCTACAACTCAAGCGTATTTTCCCACTCATATGCAGATTACCTTATTAGAGAAAAGAGAAAATAACACAAACTGTAGCTCGATTCAGTGTTAATACAGTAAAGTGCCATAACCAGAGTGTGTTTCAGAGTCATCAGAATGTGCAGTTTTGTCAGTGGACATGAAAACCCTCGGCTGTGTGACCTACGCTCAGGTTTGGACAGATGAGGTCGAGTTTTTTACCAGTTTTCTCAGACCGAGGGAGGACGCCGTGTTGTTTCGCAAACTATGCGCTCAAGGTTGGTCTGTGTGATAGCATAAGTATTGAAAGAAGGATGAGACCACAATTTCAAAAGAAAGAAAGAAATAGGCGCCGGAAATCGAACCCGTGCCGCTTGCGTTGACGACAAGAATGCTAACCACTACACCACAGCCCTCGAATCCCATAGGCCCTGATTCTCTTCCAACATAGAACGCGTAAGGGTCAGTTCATGCTACAGTCGTATGTACATACGTTCAGATGGCGTAATTGCTAAATAACCACGGCACGAACAGTGTAAAGAATCACGTGATTTTTGGTAATTTTGCCGCCGAATGGACAAGGGGAGTGTCTATTCTTAATTACTGCAGTATGTCCATTTAACCGCAGTAATT
>JASANF010016602.1:0-34734 GCA_030248245.1 Trissonchulus sp. WLG1_4 | reverse complement strand
GTTCGTCGTTGAAAGAGCAAATGTTCGTCGTTGGAAAACAAATGTTCGTCGTTGAAAAACAAATGTTCGTCGTTGAAAGCTCGTCGTTGAAAAATTTTTGAACGACGAGCTTTGGTTTTTTAGAACATTATTATGTTCTAAAAGACAAAAACTCGTCGTTGAAAAAATTTTCAACGACGAACATTTCAACGGAGCTCAAGACATCCGTTGAAATGTTCGCCGTTGAAAATGTTTCAACGACGAACATTTGTTTTCCAACGACGAACATTTGTTTTTCAACGACGAACATTTGTTTTTTCAACGACGAGCATTTTCAACGACGAACATTTGCTTTTTCAACGACGATCATTTGTCCTATAATTACGTGTTATGTTCGTCGTTGAAAATGTTTCGATCAATCCAAAATTTTCCATGACGAACGTTTTGAACGACGAACATTTTCAACGACGAACATTTTGCTTCGATAAATCGGGCCATGGTTTGTGTTAGAACTGTCCAACTAAGGGCTACCTTTAGGCTTTTTTGCGTACTTTTGCAAACGTGCAAATGTAAATACACTGACAAACGCACTGAACCAGATGTACATCTTCAAGCTTAATTGTTCTTATCTGAGGTTAGGGCGATTTTGGTGCGTAACATATGTGAAAATGAGCAAAGTTGGAGAACTTTGATTTTTGACCTGGGGCCTGTTCCTCAACTTTACAAATCTTACAATATTGGAACAATTGTAAGTGCAAAATCAGGTGATTCGTTACGAATTCGTCATATAAATTCATTACAAATCACCTGATTTTGCACTTACAATTGTTACAATTGTAAGACTTGTAAAGCTGAGCAACAGGCCCCTGGGTTGACCCCCCCGTAAGGTGGCGCTCCGAGGATTGCACATACTTCTAAAATTGTAAATTCTTACTTTCATGGTTATGTTGGAATTTAGCAAGGTGTGCGGTATCAAATTGAGCAATTTTGCAAAACGATTTGACTCAATTCATGTTATGTGTCTGTCACGTGACTTGCGAAAACCCTATTCACAGGGCACACATAACTCAATTCAACCTCTATCCATTTGAACAATCTCTAGCTCGTTTGAAAGGTTTTTAAATGTCTGGGACGCTAAATTTTTATTTTTTTAAATTCGTTCTGGATTTTGAGTTATAACGATTTTTAACTTTTTATGCAACTTTAACAATGAATATCTCGCTTCAACGTCCATTTATTAAAAAATGAAACCTAGTCAGTTTCTTTAATTTTCTGTGTATATTGTGTCAAATTTCATGTCTCAACTCAAACATGCGATTTGAAATGTGTGCCCTTTGGCGAAAAACGTTGGTTTTTTACTGAAAATTTGCTTGGCTTGTTGCATGTTTTATTTTTCTGGCCGACCGGCTTGTTTTGCCAGACGCTTGCTTCAACTATGTTTATCTATTCATCAAAAAAAATGTAATTTAGTTTTACTTCGATTTTTGGCACACTTTTTTTAGTTTGGTAATATTGGAAAAATATTCACAAAAAACGCAATTTTTAGATTTTCGAATTTTTTCATTTTTTTATTTTGAGTTATACACATCAATCGACTCCTAAGGACCTTCTGAACAACTTTTCTTCAAAAACTATAGGTTGATTTTGCTCCAGAAAAAATAATTCTCCAAAAACAGATTCTGGAAGCGCCACCTTAACTCAAGAAGAAAACTTGTTTAAAATCAAACTATCATTTCTTTAACTAACTAACTGATCATTCATTTGATGTATACACAGGGAGAAAATGGCGTCTTTTTAACGCCTTTTTAACAACTGAAAAACGCCTATTTTATCAAACGAAAAATAGGCCAAAAATAGACGGCGCAAGAATAGTCGTTAAAAAGGCGTTAAAAAGACAAAACAGTCGTTAAATAGTCGAAAAATAGTCAAAAATAGTCGTTAAATAGACAAAAGTAGACGCTTTCAGTTTTGAAAAAACAGTCGAAAAATAGGCGAAAAGTAGTCGAAAAACAGTCGAAAAGTAGTCGAAAAACAGTCGTCAAGTAGCCGAAAAACAGTCGAAAAGTAGTCGAAAAACAGTCGAAAACAGTCGAAAAGTAGTCATAAAACAGTCCAAAAGTAGTCGAAAAACAGTCAACAAGTAGTCGAAAAACAGTCGAAAAGTAGTCGAAAAACAGTCGAAAAGAAGTTGTAAAACAGTCGAAAAGTAGTCGAAAACAGTCGAAAAGTAGTCGTAAAACAGTCGAAAACTGGTCGAAAAGTAGTCGAAAAACAGTCAAACAAGTAGTCCCCAAAGAGGGCAAGGTTCCTGCCCCAGTGGTTCTACCTTTCAGGTTTAATTGAATTGGGTCTTATACATATCGTAGTAGCTACACTGCGTATCTTACTCTACTTCTACTACCTAGCTTACATAGTTCCTGACTCTTTTTTTGTTACTACCCGCCTTTGCCAATTGGCGTGGTTAGGGCAATCTTACCCTCTTAACCAGGCATCCTGGGTAGAGTCCAACTACAAGTATATGTATGGGGTTGGTTACCCAAGAACATCATAGACTGGAGTTCATTTATGAAAATTTTGAACTTTTGTACAAGTATACAGTTTTATTCCAAGCACATACATATATGTAACCCCTTTACCCGTTTAGCAGGCTTTCTTTGTCGACTCTTCTTGTCAGGGTGTTAGTTGCTGTTGAAACTTCTGTATTTCTGAATGTTCTGGTTGCTGTTCTGGTAGTTGCTTGGTTTTCATTACGATCGGATTGTTGAGTTGATTCATATTAAGTTGTACTATTTTGTTCTTGACTTTGTAGTGTCGACTAACCCCTGACTGTCGGACTAAGCCCTTAGTAGTTTTCTTCATATACAATCGTACAGTCTTATTCTGTACCAGACAAAATATTGAAAATAAAAATATAAAAACACCCAGTCTTATTTATCAGTTTACATTCAGTACATTGCATCCACACAGTCATCACTCGCTTCACCTAGCTTACACTTCACATTCTACGAATAAGGAAAATAAATACACAAAACTTTAGCCTTTGTTCTTCATATTCATTCATGTCATATATGTACATTCAGGATTAAGAACAGTGAAAGATGGCACTTTTGTTTTTGAGCTGTAGTGTCCGTTCCGTTCAATTTTTGAGCCTGTATTCTGTTTTCTTCCTGTTTTTCAGCTTATGGTTTAATTCTATTTAACTATGGTTCTTCTGTATTAAGACACATGCATTCAAAATTCTTCAAATAAATAATTGTAATTTTTCTTCTTCATTGGTTAGCTTTTTATTGGTAAGCGTGATCCTTTTTGTATTTTCTTCTGTTTTTCTTAATTTTTGTCCTTTTTTGTTTAATGGTTTATCTTCTTTGCCTCTCCACTGGTAGTTATTAAGTTATTTTGTTTTTCAACGATGTTTTGAAGGCTTACAATTTTTACAATAATGTTTTTTGTATTTTTTAATCTCCTTGTCTCCATTGTTTTAATAACTCCTGTTTTTAGTCAAACGATATGTTTTGGCTTTACTCCTTTAGTGGTTGGTGATAATGTGCCTCATCAAACGGCCCAAGTGGTTGTTTGCAGATAATTACGGCATCGAGGGCTCACACACAGTGACAATCTGCAATTTTGGCCATCAATTCCAACTCGAGAGTAGGGATGTTTTCAGTTATCGAAATCTTAATCAGTTCAGTTAATCAGTTAACTGATTAGGTTTAAATTAGATCAGTTCAGTTATCAGTTAATTTTGCAAAATTTTAATCAGTTCAGTTACAGTTAAGCTAACTGTAACTGATAACTTTAACTGAAAATATTATCAGTTATTTCTTTAAAAATGCTGGTTTCTTTTTCCGCTAATCCCGATAATTGCTAAAGTTTTCACGTAGTTTCTACTAAATTAGAACTTAATTAACTTCTAATTATTAACAATTTAATTACTAATATTTGAATCTTCTCAAAACAAAAACCTCTTGTCATCATGGGATCAAACATTTACCTATTTCAAACGAAAACTTTAAACTTCTGTAACAACTGCCAAGTTGCAACTGTAAATGACATAAACTCTTGGAAGAATGGGTGCAAAACAATGCCCAGAATAGAATAAAACATAAAACAATGAATCAAATAAAATAACAGGCAGAACCTAAAGTGGTTCTAAACTGGAAATTCAAGTCTGATCATTCATTTAATTGGCGTTTTGTCCGTTCAATGCTTTTAGCGACAATTCTACAGAAACAAAAACTTTAAAATCATTGCAAAAAGTAAGCAAGCAGAACGCCACAAAGGATTTTATGCCTGTTTCGACGCATAACTGAAAATGATTTTCAGTTATTGCATGTAACTGAAAAGAATATCAGTTAACTGATTTCAATCAGTTTTTTACAACCGAAGCAGTTCAGTTACAGTTAAGTTAACTGCTTTTGCGAATTGAGCAGTTAAGTTATCAGTTTTCCACAACCATACATTATTAAAATAGGAATTCAACCGTACAACCTCACTCAACCTTCCAACCGCAAATAATGTTTTCTCCTTGTTTCTTTGCCCTGATTTCCTTAACATATATATGACAGTATATACTGGACCACCATAACAGCTACTGGACCATCATCAAACGAAAGGTATCATATTATACTTACTACGCGTCTAGACACCTAAACACCAAAGCCAGGATTAAATTTGGTAAGCAAATGCCCCTGTATCTTAATACATGTCTGCTCTCAGTGCTCTCCTATCATTACTTCTTGAGCACCATAACAGGATAAGTGTGTTGTGTTTAAAATGCTATGTTTATTGTCTCCTTTGTATTTCAACTGTAACTGGTTTTTTTTTGTAACTTGCGCCGCTTATTTTGTGTATTTCAACGCCTTAGTGTTTTATGTTATTACAACCATATCCCAACCAACACTAGTAGAACCGCAAGAGAATACAAATCAACCCACTGAATCAAACAAATGCTACATGTTAATTTCATCTTCCTAACTATGTGCTTATCTCTCTATGCCGTGACCTTTTCATTTCAGACAGGAATAACAATGAGCCGAAGGTCGACAAAATCAACAAATTAGCTAAAATTAACCACCGAAATTTTTATTCCATCAAACTGTAATGTGAAAACGCACTTCAACAAAATAAACAAGGTTATGATCACCCAATCAAACAACCAAAATTTGGTTTATTCAATATTCCACAAACGTACTAGCCGCCCAAATGAATCCGACAATCCAGTATTTTTATGTTTTTAGTCATGAATACGCAGATTCCCTACATCAACAAAGACAACGTAAAATTCAAAATTGCCCAATGGAACGCTAACGGATTGTATCGAAAAGGCGACGAACTAAAAAAATTCCTAAAGGAAAACAGTGTGCATTTAGTTGCGATACAGGAAACCTGGTTAACTGATCGCATACAACGCCCTAACTTTCCGGGCTACAATGTCATTAGATTAGACAGACCTGACAATCGCAGAGGAGGAGGCCTGATAACTCTTGTCGCGAACCACATTCCCTTCCAAGTTGTATACGCCGACATTGAAGAAAGTGGTACAGAACATATTGATATTCAAATTAAAATTGGGAACGATGTCTACAAGTTCTGCAATGTATACAACCCTCCAAATACACGCTTGACACTTCCGCGCAAACCCGACAAAAAAATGAACTTGATCCTTTGTGGTGATTTCAATAGCCACCACACAGCATGGCACTATGAACGTTCAAATCAGAATGGGGGTATGATTGTGGACTATATAGACGATGCTCAACAGCCACTGTCAGTACTGCAGACGAATTACAATGAGCCTACATACATCTCTCGCACTCATGACGCCTGCCATACTCACCCAGACCTTAGTATTGTTCCCGCTAAAATAGCAAACTCCACAAACATTAGCGTTGGTGATACGCTAGGCAGTGATCATAGAACAATACTGCTTACACTGGATAAAAAAGCACCAACAAAGCCAGCTAAAAGAAAAGTTTGGTGCTTCAAAAAAGCAAATTGGGATAAATTCAAAAATAAATTGGAACAATTCACTGAAGAAGCACCTCAACTGGATGAGATTACTGGACAAGAATGCGAGCGACTAAGCCATACGATAATACAGGCTGCTCATAAAGCTATCCCTAAATGTCTTTCACGACGAAAGAAAGATATTATTCTGTCAAGAACAGTTAAGCAAGCAATCCAAGCGAGACGTAAAGGCGTTTATCTACAAACCCTCAGACAACGTCCAACCCAAACTAATAGAATTAATCTCAATAAACGCTCTGCTTATGCCCGCCGCCTAACTAGAGCAAGCAGACAGAACTCTTGGCGCAGATTTTGCTCTGCCCTAACGGTCAGAACGTTCCAGCAGCAAAATAAAACTTGGCGACTAGTAAACAACCTGCTGACTGACAACAACAATCAGGGAGGACAACCGATAGCATCACGCCAGGGTAAATTGTCCTTCTCTAACCGTGCAAAGGCTAACACGCTAGCAGAACACTTTGCTGAAAAATTTGTAAAGGAAGACACTAACGACCAGATATTTCAAGCTATGATGCAACGAGACAAAGCTAAAGCATGTAGAACCGATAGTAAGTCAGAGCCGCTGTTTGATGAACCGTTTAGCCTTGCAGAACTCACAAAAGCTATACGCTCTCTGCCGTGTAAGAAAGCACCCGGCCCAGACGGAATACACAATGAATTAGTGCGGCATCTAGGACCAAACGCCAAATCCAGACTGCTGGATCTGTACAACAAATGTTGGAATGAAGGCGTCATCCCCCAGAAATGGAAAACCGGTATAATTATCCCGATACAAAAACCAGGCAAACCACAGACACGACCCGATAGTTATAGACCAATTACGTTACTCAGCTGCATAATGAAGCTGTTTGAAAGAATTGTCACCACACGCCTAGTTTTTTTCCTAGAATCTAACAAGAAACTGTCAACGGTGCAAGCGGGGTTTAGACAAAGAATGTCGACCATCCACCAGCTGCTGCGACTCACGAATGCAGTCGAGAGTGGGTTTGCCAAAAAACAAAATACACTAGTGGCCCTGATTGACCTAAAGCAAGCGTATGATTCAGTCTGGAGACCTGGCCTTCTGCGTAAACTGATTGACATTGGTGTCACCGGCAAGATGCTCAGTTGGATTACTGATTTCCTGAAAAGCCGAAAATTTAAGGTTAAGTATGGTGACAAGGAATCTAAGGAATTTGAAGTGAAAGACGGTGTCCCACAAGGAAGTGTTATCAGCCCTGTTTTGTTTCTTATAATGATCAATGATATTGTCAATTCAGTGCCTGGAGGTGAAAACAGTATGGGCCTATTCGCAGATGATATATCCATCTGGGTGTCAGCTGACAGACTACACGATGCAGAGACAAACCTTCAAAGATTCTTGGACTCTGTAGTCGAATTCTGCAAGCAAAATAAATTCATCATCAGCACTGAAAAAACAGAAGTTGTCCTTTTCAACCAAAACGAAACCGACAAAGCCAGTGATGTTATAGTCATGATAGAAGGGAAACGACTAAAAGTCAGTAACCAAGGCAAATACCTAGGTGTACTTTTTGATCGACGGATGACGTGGATATCGCACATCACTAACCTTCAAAGAAAAATAGCTCCTCGCTTCAATCTGCTTAAAAGATTGAGTAGTGTTAAATACGGCACCAAACGTCAAACTCTACAAGACTTGTTTGATGCCACCATACGACCATGTCTGCAGTATGGTATTGAATTATGGGGAAATGCCTCGAAATCTGCAACTAGACCTATTAACAATCTACAAAACAGAATACTGCGCTTTATAACCGGTAGCCTCCCATCTACACCAATCGAAGCTCTACAAATAGAAACTAACACGCCGTCAATCAAAATGCAACATGAAAGAGCACTGACTATTACCACACAGAAGCTGAGGCATATGCCTACGGACTTTGCGGCGAAACGAGTGCTTACAAATACGGAGCGGACAAAATATAAAAAACAAAAACTACTAAACAAAATGCAGGAAGCTATAAATTCTACAAACATCCGCGACGACTCTATCCTAATAGATCACTACGAGACCTTGAACCCCCTGGACTATAGCCCTGTCCCCATATTTTCTTATGCATCAAAAACTAACAAGCAACAGACTCCGATAGAACAATTGAACTCTGCTAAAGACACTATTTCACAGTATCCGATGGGACAATGGATACACGCTTATACGGATGGATCAGTGGATCAGCAAAGACAAGCCAGTGGTATAGGTATTGTTATAGAAACCACCTATACTGACGACATCACAGCCAGTGAAGCCACAGGATTCCCACTATCCTCAACAGAGACGGAACTTAAAGCTATACGAAAAGCTGTGGATATTGTCTTTGAAATTAAAACAGCAGAGGAAGTGAAAGTGGTAGTTTTTTGTGACTCACGTTCCGCTATATTTGCTGCAGAATTTGACACATATATTGCTATGCAAGTTAAAAACAAAATTGATCTTCATATATGCTGGATTCCTGGACATTGTGGGGTTCAACAGAACGAAAGGGCTGATCGACTAGCAAAGCGGGCCCTTGACGAGCCGCAACCAGAAAAAAGACTAGGACCAAAAGACACTATCAAGCTTGTTAAAAAAATGCTCTGTGTATGTGGCTCCAAGAATGGGAAAACAGTACTAAAGGCAGGAGATATTTCGAGTACCGACGCAGCCCGCACACAAGTGATGCTATCCTAAGCCTCAGTCGGCAAGAATCAACCACCATTTTTCGATGTAGATCAGGGCATGGTCACTTTAAAGAACACTTATACAGAATAAAAGCATCCGACACTCCAAACTGCCTTTGTGGAGAGCCAGAGAATCCGAAGCATATTATAATTGCTTGCGCACGGCATAGAAGACATCGTCTACGGATATGGAACAACAAAACGCCAACCTTTGCAAGAGCCCTGTACGGTAGTGTCTACGACCTACGGAAAACCTGTGCGTTCCTGAAATCCATCAAATGCTCTCCTTAATGATAAACATAGAGCCCGTGGGCACCACCAAAATGAGATTGAGAGGTATGTAACCATGTAATATATGTAAACTTTATACATGTTCTACCTATATATGACTATATGTAACTATGCAAATATGCACCTATACCATGACGGATATATTATAATTACAGGTATGACAGACATTAAAAGTAGACCAATCAAACCAAGTAAACGGAGCCAAAAGACATCAAATGAGACATCGCCAAAACCGGTATGTTTGAAATAACTAAACACAATACATTCCAACACATGGGATCCGCTGAGATAAATGTCGCTTGCGCCAAGGCCAATAGGCTTGCGGGGAGGTGCCCCAGCCACTAGGCGGGCCCCAGTGAACATGACACATATACGTCTAGTACACAGAGGACATCATCTTGGTTGGAGCCTTGGACATATCTAGATAGAAACACTCCGTGTGTATATATACGGACTAGAAACCTAGTGGCTGGGGTGGGCGACACGGGAACGCCAGTAATTACCGGGCCTTCCGCTCCCCTAGCGTGACCCTCGGACTGTTTTGTGGCCCCCCACAGCCAGGCACATGCTCACATAGCACATAACGAATAACCTATTGCCTGCTGTTTCGCCACAGGGCAGTTCTCTCGACCTTAGGAAGGTTGAGTGCGGTTTGTGTAGTTCCCGAACTTCTCTGTAACCGTGAGGGTGGTAAAAAAAAAGTTATTCGTTTTTAACTGCTTTTCGAAATTAAAGCAGTTCAGTTATCAGTTATTATCAGTAAACTGTAACTGCTTAACTTTAACTGAAAATGAATCAGTTAGCAGTTAACTGAAAACATCCCTACTCGAGAGCGATCACAGCATTATAACAGAATTGGAGTTAGTGTTTTTTGCCCATAAGGTGGTCGAGCACATGATAATGCACAGATTCACCTCTTCCTTCTTGAGATGCTAAGCCAGGCTACGAGTATTAACAGCTCAAGAAGGGCATATCCTATAGAAATTTTATAAGTAGAAATAAAGGATTTCACTTGATCCCATTGTTAGTTTTGAATATTAAGGTTTAAGTTTACGGCAGGTTTTGATCGCTTACTTCCGATCCCGCCCGTAGGCGGGGTACAGTCGTAAGTCAACCAGAAGTTTAAAATTTAAGTTTTGTTTTAATTTTTTTTCGTAGCTGTTGAGGCCAGCTTGTGTTGAGTCTTTACAAAGTATTTTGCGCTCTTCCCAATCTTCCGATGGACCATCAATTTTGAGCCATACTTGTACATGTGATGAGCCATCAATTTTCAGCCAAACTTGTACTTTGTGTTGAGCCACGCGTGACTTCAACTATTATCTTGTGACGACCCAATATTTTTGAGTAGAACTTGTATTTTATGACGGGCTATAGTTGTATCTTGTGATTTGCTCCAATTTGTGGGCCAAGCTTGTATCGTTTGACGAGTCATTTTCTTAACCAAACTTGTGTCGTCGGTCTCGGTACTTGTAACAAAGCTTCAGCTTCTTGTTCTTTTTGGTTCAGAAGCGTTGTTGCACACCATAATTGTAAGTGAAATTTTCATCTTTTGAAAATTGTCTTGAGCTATAACATATTTTCGTCCTGTTTACATTTGTCCTGAGTCATTAATTTCTGAACCAAGTTTTCCTGAGCCATACCGTCTAAGCCAAGTTCGTCTTGACCCATTAATTCCGAACCGAATTATCCTTAGCTGTCACGTCTGAGCCACGCTCGATCAATTCTGAACCAAAGTGTCCTGAGTCATTATTTCTGAGCCAACTTCGTCCTGAGCCATAACCTCTGAGAAAAGTTCGTGCATAGCCTACACTTTTGAGCCACTTTCGTCCTGAGCCATCACTTCTAAGCTAAGTTCGTCCTCAGCCATCACTTCTGAGCCAATTTCATTCTGAGCCATCAATTCTGAGCCATATTGCCTCTAGCTGCCACCTCTGAGCCAAGTTCGTCCTGAACCATTATTTCTGAACCAAGTGTGTCCTGAGCCAGAGTTTCTAAACCAAGTTCGGTCATCACTTCTGAGCCAACTTCTTCCTGAGCCATAACTTCGGAGCCAAGTTCGTCCTGATTCATTGCTTCTGAACCAAGTTCGTCCTGAGCCATAACTTCTGAGTCAAGTTTGTCCCGAGCCATAATTTCGGAGCTAAGTTCGTCCTGAACCATAACTTCTGAGCTAAGTTTGTCCTGATCCATCACTTCTGAGCCAAGTTCGTCCTGAGCCATAACTTCTCAGTCAAGTTTGTTCTGAGCCATAACTCCTGAGTCAAGGCAGTCCTGAGCCGAGCTAAGTTCGTCCTGAACCATTGCCTCTGAGCTAAGTTTGTCCTGATCCGTCACTTCTGAGCCAGGTTCGTCCTGAGCCATAACCTTTGAGCTAAGTTCGTTCTGAACCATCCTCTCTGAACCAAGTTCGTCCTGAGCCATCACTTTTCTGAGCCAAGTTCGTTCTGAGCCATTGCTTCTCTAAACCAAGTTTGTCCTGGCTCTTGAGCCATAACTTAGGAGCCAAGTTTGTCCTGAGTCATTATTTCTGAGTCAACTTCGTCCTGAGCCAGCACTTCTGAGTCAAGTTTGTCCGGAACCAAAACCTAAAGATTGAAGATTCTGAGTTTAAGATTTCTAAAGAAACAATTTTTTTTAAAATTCCGCAAAACAAAAAAAACAATTAGAGTTACATAAATTCTAAACGAACGCAGTTATCACATCGCATTAAAGTACATTACATACAGAACTTTTCCGGCGCTTAGGCTAACAACGGCGGCAAATACTCCACCTAACATTGACTTAAGTCTTACGCATTTGTATGAACACGCACCTACGGTTGAGGGTACATATGACTATGACAGCCAAGCAAGACGTTCACACATCATCCGCTTCGGCCGTACGACCGACAACTAGTGAAGACGTCTAGCATTGCTTAAGTACTGCTTATTATAATACTGCTGGATGTTACAATTAAGATACTAATTATGTAAAAAACGGTTGAAATTACTTCTGTAAAAACTCGTTAACATAAATACAACCAAGAAGAAAACAAAAAAAACTTATCCAAACAAAACAATATGATTATACCATAACTAAAACTTAAATTTCGCTGAAACTATACAATAGCTACAAACTATACCACAACCAAAACCCAGTTGTACCACAACCAAAACTATACCACAACCACAACCTCAACTAAAACTAATTTTCTCCCCTGCTCATAACTATAACTAAAACTAAACTAAAATTAAGCCTTCTACCAAAACTATAACTAAAACCTAACTAAATTTCAGGGTTATACCAAAACCGTAACTAAAACTTAACTAAAACTATAGTTTATACCAAAACTATAACTAAAACTAAACTTCAGGGTTATACCAAAACCGTAACTAAAACTTAACTAAAACCACAGTTTATACCAAAACTATAACCAAAACTAAACCAAAACTCTCTGACGGAACAACACTAGTTCCAGTCGTAGTGGCAGCAGTTGTAGTAGACAAGACGTAGTAGCTTCTGCAGTCGTAGTAGCAGCAGTCGTAGTTAGAGCAGTCGTAGTAAAGCAGTCGTAGTAGCTCTAGTCGTAGTAGTAGTAGTAGTTGGAGTAGCAGCAGGCGTAGTAGCAGCAGTTGTAGAAACTGCAGTCGTGGTAGGTGCAGTCGTAGTCGTAGTTGAGGCCGTCGTAGTAGTTACAGCAGGCGTACTCATAGCATCATCAGACAGCAGTCCTAGTTGCAGCAGTCAGTGAAGTACCACCAACCTCAATCCAGTCTGTGTTTTAACTACACCTCCCTTTCACTTTTCTCAACGACCAAATGCATAATTTTCATCAGTGCTGCATCTTGCAATAAAACTCTTTATTAAAATCATATCGCCGTTCCCAAACGGCACCCGACCACCACAGTCATCTGCAATAGTAATAAAACTGCAATACCTATTCAAGAGATTCCAGCACTCAGTTTGTCAACTGTATAAGTCTAGACCCAAACTACCTACATATTCGCTAACATTGCCGCATACACGACATAGTGTTGTAAGATGAACCAGTTATGTAGTTTCTCATTGATATACTGCAAACTCAAATCAATAAACTACCAAATCCAAATCATTTGCTACACATTATCAATTCAACTTTTTTACATAATAAACTCCCACGTCATAACCAAATTTTGATCAGAAAAACTTTTATTTAATTTACATGGTTGCTCTATAATTATTTACCGTTGAAAAACATCTTACTTTGAATAACTTAAAAAATCGAAAATCAAACTTAGCCTCAAATCCGTAGTAGTCAGTCACACCATCCAAATGCTCAGTCCGTTTGTCGAGATTACACGAAATATAGGATTTGTCAGTTCCTAACTAAGTAACTACGTACAAAAAAATGCTGCAGGATGTTAAGCATTCCGCTGCATCGAGCCATTAGGCTCAGAAGTCACGCTTTGATCTGAGCTGACCAAATCAGCTGTAAGAAGCGATAAATTGTAAATTCCAGGGCCCCTTATATGCTGCTGGTGAAACATTACGGTGCCGAGGTTGCAAAAGTGCACTACACCTATTTTCGTTACAATTGAAAATAGTCGAAAAATAGACTATTTAGACGCCTATTTTTCGACTATTTTTCGACCACTTTCGTTGCGATTGAAAATAGTCGAAAAAGAGACGTTATTTAGACGCCTATTTTTCGACTATTTTCGTTACGATTGAAAATAGTCGAAAAATAGACGTTATTTACATAGACGCCTATTTTTCGACTATTTTTCGCCTACTTTAGTTACGATTGAAAATTTCTGAAAAAACGACGTTATTTAGACGCCTTTTTTTGACTGTTTTTCGTCTATTTTCGTTACGATTGAAAATAGGCAAAAAATAGGCGTCTAAATAACGACTGAATTTCGACTATTTTTCACTGGAATAAATAGGCGATAAATAGACGTTATTTAGGCGCCTAAATTTCGACTGAATTTCGTCTAATTTTCGCCTATTTCAAAAACAGTCGAAAATTAGACGCCTTATTTTCGTCTAATTTTCGCCTTTTTTAAAAATAGTCGAAAATTAGACGCCTTATTTTCGACTAAAAAGTAGTCGAAATTCAGTATTTTGGTTTTTCTGTGATATGACGTCAAAATTTAATCAACTTGAAATTTGAATTAATTTTTCGACGGAAAAAATCTTTAAATTGATATACCAAAAATTTCTATATGGCTTTTGGTACTTTTTAAATCATTTCTATGCAGGGTTTTTCAAGTTTCAAGAAATTAGTGGTTCGGTTTCCGCAGACAGGTCTATAACGGAAAAACGAACAAAAATCTAAACCAGTTTGATTGTTGACAATTAGATACGTTAACTTAAGGTCAGCATACAAACGTATCCAGGGGGGCAAGGGCCCCGGGCCCCCCCCTTTGGCTCTGAGCCCCCCCCTTTGCCAAAGAGGGCCCATGGAAAAAAATTCCGATACGTCTCCAATTGATCAAATGTGGCCTAAAAATAAAAAAATTGAAATTCCCAAATTTTTTTCTGGGGGCTGCCGCCCCCAGACCCCTGCAACTCTGTGGCTTTATATTTCTTGCTTTTGTGTACCATTAAAGCGTGTTTATGTGTATATGGGTGCGTTGTACACTAATTGTTTGCTTAATACACTGTTTAATGTATTCTTTTAGATGTCGTAGCAAAAATGACATTTTAATGATTTTGCAAAAATGATTTTACAACAAGTGTTGCTCAGAAATGCTTTTTCAATGGAAATTTTATTTCAAAATTCCAAACAAAATCCAGCTTCTGGGGGCTGCCGCCCCTAGACCCCTGCAACCACTCTGATTTTTACAATAAGTGTTGGTTAGAATTGCTTTTTCAATGCAAATTGTATTTTAAACTTCCAAAAAAGCTATAGCTTCTGGGGGCTGCTGCCCCCAGACCCCGCGTTCACTCTAGTTTCTCAACAAGTGTTGCTTAAAATTTTATTTTCAATGCAAATTTTTTTTCGAAGTTCATAAAAAGCGCTAGCTTCTGGGGGCTGCCGGCCTGCCGCCCCCAAACCCCGCGTTCCTTATGGTTTCTCGGCAAGTGTTGCTTAAAATTTCATTTTCAATGCAAATTGTATTTCAAAATTCTAAAAAAGCTCTAACTTCTGGGGGAATGCCGCCCCCAGACCCACACAACCGTGATATATCTAGTAACTTTTATATTTCACTAACTAGCACAGCTAAAAATTTTGGCTGAACCCCCCCTTCCCCCGGTCGTCGACAATCAGCTCAGCCCCGCCCCCTTCGCGAAATTCTGGGTACGCTACTACTATGCAATGTGTAAAATAACACATAAAACATAACAACAACAACAACAATCGACACTACTCAAAACGCCTCATTCTGTCACGCTGGCTACCACCCCCCCCCCGCCCACGGTTGACACCCAAGGTGGGGCCCCCCTTTGGAAATTCCTGGATCCGCGCCTAATAACAGCACCAAATTTTTGGTATATAACCGTCTCCCCCCCCCCCGGTGGAGGAGCCTCCTCCCCTGAATCAACCAACCCTCCTCTCCCAAGACTGACGCAATTTTTACATTTTTTAGATAAACGTTAGAAAAAAATCGCTCAAGGTGGCGCTCCTGAAAAATGACTTTTCTAAAAACGGCAGTCTGAGACCAAAGTTGATTGATACTAATCAGCATTCACTGTAGACCAAACGTGAGTGGATTTTCGGCTTGCCATTTCTCTTCACAGGTAGATAGCTATTGCACAACCAATAGCTCATTTTTCTTGCCATAACGTGATCGAGCGGTCGCAAAATCTGATTTTTGATGAATATGATTGATATGTTGAAAAACACTAAAATCACGATTTTCAAAAAACATAAATTTGATTAAAATTTTTAAATACTATCGATTTGCTCAAAATCAAATTTTGCGACCGCTCGAAAACGCTAAAGTGCATTGATGTGCCAAACTTCAACTTTTTTCGTTAAGCCAATTTTTCACAATCGCAGGCCGAAAGTTTGCGTTTGTATTCACACGCACTATATTTCTGTCTCGTGCAAAAAATATTGCGTTGTTTCACCAAAAAATTGTACCACACTCAATAGAATACCGAAAATTTTTAAGTATGTTTAACTAAAACGCAGCTGGTTGTGTTTTTCAGTCTTTCAAATTCATTACATACGCGTAAATTTATTGGCTTCACAGCTGTACATTGGGGGGGTCTGTGGGGGGGGGGCAAGCCCCCCCCCAGATTTAAGAAAACGGGACAAGCCCCCCCTCAGAAATGACCCATCGGGACAAGCCCCCTCCTTGGTGCTGAAAAAAGGTTCCAGAAAACTCAAAAATTGCTATAAAATGATTCAAAAAATGTCCGAAAAGCTAAAAAATCGCTAAAAATAACCAAATTTCGCTGAAAAATCAGATTTTTAGGCCAAAAGTGGAATTTTTGGCGCTTTTTTCTGTTCAAGCCCCCGAAAAGTCGGGACAAGCCCCTCTGAAATTTCGAAAAATCCGGGACAAGCCCCCCCCAGACCGGGACCCCGTGTACATGTATGATTGTCTTGTAAGGCGATTTCTGAAAAAATCTATTTTTCTTGCTCAAAAAGCTAACAAATTTTAAAAAATTTTTCCTTGTTATATGGGCATTAAATTAAAGAAAATTTACTTCTGAACAACTTTTGTTCTTACGAGGCATGTTTATTTTTGCGCGTTTTTAAAATAGTGGCCAAAACCCACATTTGAAATTTGGGGGCTAGAAATTTGAAATTTATTGTAGAAATACGGCATTTCAGGTACAATAGACATGGTTATGCTTCTGAAACAGGTTTGGGAAAAACCCTACTACTGTTGAATGAATTGATTTATTGAAACTGTCGGTGTTGCACGTAACACAACTTGGTGAGCATGCTTCTGAAATGATTTCGGATGTATGTAAATAAATATATATAGTTACATCGTACTGCCACTCGCATAGAACCCACAAACAAATACGCATAAAATGTGGACGGACTTCTGAAACGGGTTTGGAATAACTCCTACTGGCGTTCGCCCGGAGCCACACACACACATATACATATATATAATATACATGTAAAATAACACGACAGCATACTTTTCCACTTTAAACAGTAAAAAAGTGCACGTTTTAAATGTTGAAAAGAAAACTTGGGGGTATAAATTCGAGACAGTTTAGGTACCCGCGGGCTAATAAATCTCAAGGATTTCTAAACGCCCGCCCCTTTAGAAAAGGTTTTAGCTGAGCTGTATAACGACTCAATTTTTTTTGAAAAGCACAAACACTTGTCGACAATACGATATCTTCAGGAAGACTATTCCAAACATTAATTACGCGATAAGAAAAACTATGATAAGTGTTATGTAGATGTAGATGTACTGTTCGCATAGACCATACACAAAAACAAAATACATAACAAAAAGCGGGGTAATGCTTCTGAAATGGGTTTGGGCATTATATAGCGCCCTACCATACATGGGCCTGGGGGGGGACTGCTCCCCCCCCAACCGGACCCCGCTCCCCCTCCAGACAGGGTCCGCTCCCCCCCAGAATTTTTTGAAAGTACCTCACGAAGGTAAACTGAGCGGCCGGGGAGCAAAATGGGTGGCTCACGAAGCAAAAATTAGTAGCTCAGGAACCAATTTGGTGGCTCACGAAGCAAAATTCTCCGGAAAAGTTGCTCCGCACCCCCCCCCCCCCCGGTCGACGGCTCCCCCCCCCCAGATTTTCTTAGCTGCACATGTGTGCGCCCTACTACCATTCGCATTACCACACACAGACAATTACATATATATATCGACTTTATAAACACTATTTCCGTGGTCTGAAAAAAAACACATACATATATATATATATACACACATATATATATATACACACATATATATATATATATATTACATATATCCGCATAAAAATTTAGATAATTTAAAAGTAGCCGAAGCCGAGCCGAAAAGTAAGTTGAAAATAAAAACAAATCTATGAAGAAAAAAAAACTTAACAGTATAGTTTACCCAATGGGCGTAACGAATTTTAGGAATTCCTGTACGCCCGTCCCCTTAAAAAAGTGTGAAGGTTTGAGCGGTAAGCATGCAGTTTCCGTTTGAAAAGTGCGAGAGTCGGTGCTGTAACGATATCTTGTGGCAGGTAGTTCCAGATGTTCACTGTGCGAAAAGTGTATGTGTTTAAAATAGCGCTGGAGTGGGTGAAACGAGGGTATAACTTATGTACGTAAGTGCCCTCTGGTGCCAATTTGTGGTGTCTGAATAAAAAGATCATCAAACTTTAAACAAACCAAGTTATTTATTACTTTAAAGGTAAAAACTAAGTCTCTGATTAAACGCCTAAGCTCCAGTGGATCTAGCGACAATTTTTGAAGGCGCAATGTGTAAGGGACATCCCATAAACCCTTGACTCTTTTTGTGAACTTTCGTTGCACATTTTCTATCTTATCGATATCCTGTAAATATAGCGGAGACCAAAATTCCGAGTTATACTCCAGAATAGGTCGGATATGTGTAATAAATATAGAACGCATAAAAGAAATATCTCGGCTGCTAAAAGTACGATATACAAGACCTACCTTCGAAGATGCTTTCGCAACAATGGCACAACAATGAGCGGAAAAAGTAAAATTGGTCGACACAATTACTCCAAGATCCTTAACGCTGAACTTTCGATTTAGAGTCTCATCACAGAGAGTGTAGCGCGCATCATCACGGCGTGTGCCTAATTTTAATAACAACGTCTTACCTGTGTTAATATTCAGCTGCCAGTCTTGACACCATTTTTCAAGTCTATACAAGTCAGCCTGTAAGCCATCAAATACTCCTTCTCGATTCTTACCGTAACCATAAATTTTGGCATCGTCTGCATACAGTTTAATCTTGCTTGTTGTAAGTACATCCGAGAGATCATTTATATAAATTAAGAATAATACCGGCCCCAACACTGACGACTGACCCTTGAGGCACACCACTTGTCACCTTTTTCCACGACGAAAATACGTTGTCCACTTTGACCCTCTGGAATCTGTTGGAGAGGAAATTGTCCACAAAACGTAAAACTTTACCTCTGATTCCATAAGCACTGAGTTTGTACAGTAGCTTTGTATGCACTACACTGTCGAAAGCTTTGCAAAAATCAACATAAATTACATCCACAAATTTACCTTTTTCCTGAGCTGAAATCCAATCGTTCATGCATTCTATGAGTTCTGTGTTAGTAGAATGGTGAGGGAGAAAACCATGCTGGTGCGGACTCAATAATCTGTTAGTAACTAAGTGCTCAACAATTTTTTCTTTTAGACAGTGTTCCATAACTTTGCATAAATTACAAGTCAGGGAAATTGGTCTGTAGCTGCTGGCACTATTAGCCGAACCCGTTCCTTTATAAACAGGTATTACATCAGCCGTCAACCACTCTTGTGGTAATACACCGCTATCAAAACTAACAGTAAATATAGATTTAAGAGGCACAACAATTTCACTGGATATATTTTTTACAAAAACTGCCGGCAACTCATCAGGACCATATGAAGATGTTTTTGGAACTTTTTTGAGAGCCTTTTTAATCAGTTCATAGGAAAACGTAATTGAGGTAAGTTCAGTGGTAAAATTTCTAGTCGAAAAGTTAGGCAAATGATTGTTGTCGACAGTGAAAACACTACAAAAATAATTATTCAAGCAATTGGCTTTAGACACAGCATCCCGTATACATATATCATCAGTAGACAAGTCCGGAATACCATCTTGTCGTTTAAGCACTTTTTTAACATAAGAATGAAAAATCTTATGTGATGGTGAGGATGCTACATAATTTTCATGATGGGAACGGTCCTTTTTTACTAAATTTTTACACCTTTTAGTCCAGAATGACAAAAGATGTTTCCAAAACATTGTTTTATATTTTTTACAATTATTCCAGCACTTATTTTTCTCGGATAACGCCGATTTAGTCCTTGTACTTAAAGGAAATATTTTTCTGCTGAAACTGCGACGGTTAACCACAGGAATAATACTACTAATACCGAATTCCAACACATTCCTAAATTCATACCAAAAACAATGCACAGTGGTACAGTTTCTGAATATTTCAAACCAATCGATATGCTTAAGGGGGCGCTCCGGGAATCGGGGGTTACATCGAAATTTGGTAAAAAAAATTGGCAAATGTCAAACTTTACTATACATATAAGTACTATGGCACAAAAGAACACTGGAGGCAAAATTTCAAATCACGTGATCATGTCACGTGACTCCCAGAGCACCAAACGTGAGTGAATTTTCGGCAAACGATAACTCTGCTTATACTTTGCGTATAGTCACACTTTATATACCAAAATGTAGCTTATGTGCTTCTCTAGTTGAACATTATTTTGGTTTTTAACATTTATGTCAGGTTTAGATACAAAATGTCATTATGTGTTTTCGAAGTCGAACTCTGAGCAATAAAATTCATATAAAAAAATTTCTAAGCTTTATTTTGAAAAACTAAAAAATTGTTCAACTGCGCAGAGCCTAAGGCTATAATTGTGCAAAACTTTGTAGAAAAATATCTTACCAGCATTTTATAATCGAATGCCGAAAAATTGGTTTTGTATTCACACAGCCTATATTTGAGTCTGCTGCTTCTGGAGATGGTTTCTTGTGCGATTTTTTTGCACAAAACGCAATAAAATTGTTTTAATTTTTCATTACGACTAATAAAATTTACGTATCGTCTGTTTGCAAAACTTCAAAAAGCGTTGATGCACCGGCTTACTTGCTGAATTTGTGTAAAAGTTGAATAAAATCAGTAAATTGTCCAATTTTTTTCAAATTTTTTGCTATGGAGATATGCACGTCAAAACATCAGAAATGGTATTTTAGGCAACTTTCCTTCAAGAATGATAGGTCATTTTGGCTGTTTTCAAAAAATACGGCCCAAATCCTTGATTCCCGGAGCGCCCCCTTAAGAAAAACTTTTACATCTTTACATTTTTTGTAATCCAGTGAGGGGGAACAAATTGTTTGGCCCAAAGAAAAATTGATGGCAAAATTCAAGCTGAAATGATCAGAAAGCAGGGCCGGTATTCATAAAAGTCGAGATAAAAAGCTCGGCTTTTTATCCGTAAGTCTGGCTTGAAAAAGCCGGGATAAAAAGCTAGGCTTATGCGCAAGCTTGGATTTTTATTCGAGCTTTTTGTTTAATCCAGGCTTGTTCAAGCCTGGCTTTTTATCCGAGCTTTTTATTCATAATAAAAAAATCAATAAAATATACGTGGAAGCCGGGATTATAATCCGAGCTTGATTTATGAATACCATAAGCTCGGCTTTTTATCCCAGCTTTTATGAATACCAAAAAGCTTGGATAAAAAGCTGAGCTTGGTTTTATGAATACGAAAAGCCGGGATTTCAAGCCGGGCTTGCTCAAAGCTCGGATAAAAAGCCGAGCTTGCACTTTTATGAATACGGGTGCTGGTGGCACTCAGGGGAACTGATTTTGGCAATTAATTTTTTTCAGCGCCTTTTTTGTCATAATTTTTTGAAGAAAAGTTGTTCAGAATAAAAACAACTTTCATTTTTGATGTGTATATTAAAAAATTTTCAAAATTTTTGGATCAATTTTGTAGCCGTAATTTTTTGTTGTATTATAAAATATTTACCTATATCACTCACTAAAATGGGCGTTTCCTTAGCTTTAACTTGATGTATATATCAAACATGTAAATTTGTTGAAGCTTTTCTGAACTATTTAGCCGAGAAAATAGCGATTCACAAATGAATCACCTAAAAAGCTGATATATACATCTTCAAAAATGTAAAATTTTTGATTCATTTTAAGGTGGCGCTCCTGAAATGTGACTTTTCGAGAAACGGCAGTCTGTGGCCAGTTTTAGATGCAAAATGGCAAGCTGGTGTAAAAGTATGCCTAAACACAAAAATTAAGTTGATTGATACAAATTAGCATTCACTGTGGAGCAAACGTGAATGGAATTCCGGCTTGCGATTTCTCTTCACAAGTAACTAGCTTTTGCACAATCAATTGCTTATTTTTTCTCGCCTCAACGTGATCAAGCGGTCGCAAAATGTAATTTTTGATGAATTTGATTGATACATTGAAAAACACAGAAATCTCGGCCGGTATTCATAAAAGCCGGGATAAAAAGCTAGGCTTATACGCTAGCTTGGATTTTTATTCGAGCTTTTTGTTTAATCCAGGCTTGTTCAAGCCTGGCTTTTTATCCGAGCTTTTTATTCATAATGAAAAAAATCAATATAATATACGTGGAAGCCGGGATTATAATCCGAGCTTTATTTTTATGAATACCATAAGCTCGGCTTTTTATCCCAGCTTCTATGAATACCAAAAAGTCTGGATAAAAAGCCGAGCTTGGTTTTATGAATACGAAAAGCCAGGATTTTAAGCCGGGCTTGCTCAAAGCTCGGATAAAAAGCCGAGCTTGCACTTTTATGAATACGGGTGCTCGATTTTTGTAAACATAAATTTGACTAATTTTTTTTAAATACTATCGATTTGCTCAAAATCAAACTTTGCGACCGCTCACCAACTTTGGTTTTTTTAGGGATGTCGCGGATGGCACTTTTTTGACATCGCGGATGCGGATGCGGATGCCGACTCCTGACATCCGCGCGGATGCGAATGCGGATCTTTTTAGAATACGTTCTAGACAAGTTCTAGATCTGAAGATGAATTTTTCACCACTAAATAAAAGTGCATATATACATGTATGAGGGGGGTGGATGGGGGGAACCCCACACCCCCAAAATCGAGGGCCGGCCTAAAATTTGGGCACAATTTAGTAAAATGGCACTTTTTTCGAAAATTTTTACAAAATTTTACACACTATTGGTTAAATTTGTGCCAACCCAAAGGCTAGATAACTGATAGTAATTGATTAGCATCCTAGTAGACTGATTTCTCAATAATGCAGAACTGAGTTCTATTATGCGACAGTATAGAACATTTTGTGAACTGTAGCTAACCTAACATTACAAAAAATGCAAATTTTAACCAACAATGAGGATAAAAATCATGAAGATGAAGTTTAATATACTGCTGCAAGAGCTAATATTTGTGTATACGTGCATAAAAAACAGAAATTGCCGCCGAATTGTCGACATTTTTAGTGACATCTCCCGAATCTGCAACATCCGCGCATCCGCATAAAATTTTTGCCAATGCGGTTGCGGATGTCAAAAAGTAGCGGATCATCCGCGGATGCGGATGCGGATATCCGCGACATCCCTAGTTTTTTTACCCCAAATAAGTTTTTTTCCAAATGGGTTTTTCCCGTCAAGTTTTTGGCCCATATTCACATACTCAGTGTTACTCACAAACTAACGCTAAGCGTTTGCTAAGTGTATAGAATCGCTTTCGTATGTTTAGTATGTTAAAGGTTTAAGTTTGTGAATAGCACTCAGCGCTTATAAGCGCTAACACTAAGTGTAAACACTAAGTTTAAGCGTTAGTGTTAGTATGTGAATACGCGCCTTTGACTTCTCACCAAAAATGGTAGAAGATAGCGGAACAAAACCGATCACAGCAGTCAGAATTTAGAGCAAGGCTGAGCTTACGTGACATTTTTTTGGTTTCCAGTGAAAACGTGTGAGCTATATACATGTCGAAGGCGAAATATGAAAATCTCGGGGTTTTTCCCCGGCTGCTAATTGCCATGCTTTGAACTAAAAATGAACGTTCAAAATTAGTCCAAAATTGTCAGCGTTTTGGACTGGTTTTGGACTAGTTTTCATTGAACAAATGGTTTTTCTGTGATAAAACATAACTTGTTTTTGCCGGAGAAAAAAGAAATTTTTCTGGAGAAAACCCTTGTAAATTTCGTGGAAACTTTTCTTAAAATTATCGGTATTTTACCGAAAAAACCCTAGATATTCGGCAGAGCACAAAATTCGGACATTTCCCTCAAGTTTTTTTCTGGAAAAAGTTTTCCTGTGAGCTGGGGGTGCTTTCTTCAAAATCTGGCACGAGGGTCCCGAAAATTAGGCCAAAATTGAGCTAGGTTTGGAAAAAGAAAAAAATTGAGAAAGGTTTTCGACCTTTCTTTTGAGAAAGACTCGGGTTCCCCCCCCCCTCCGCCGAACCTTGACCATGAAAGTCACCATCATCGTGTCAACTCAGACGAATGGAAAGCATTCATGAAGTTTGTGTGTTTTTAGTGACAATTATCAAGCCCATGTTTGCAGTTGCGTATTCTTACAGTTTTGAGCTGGATATGCGTGTATATACGTGATCATCCATAAAGTACCGACAACAGACAGAGCCTGAGTTTGCAGTGTATGGGACTGAGTCATAGCATGTCGTCAACTGGACGCGAAGGGGAAAATGCCTCACATCATTCAGCGGATACTCCGGCTTCTGATGATGAGTCAGCATTTACTACAATACTGCTCCGGCTTATACGAAGGTGTGTTACTATATGGGCCACGTGGCGGATGCGACAACTATTTTGGGGGCTAGAGATCAGATTGGGGGCATGGCTGACGATGGGGTTTTCATATTATTATTAAAAAATTAGGAAGCGAATTAGGGCCGAAAATAATTTTCCCCCCAACCGAATGTAAACTCTTATGGATATGGAATGAGTGAGGGAATGTCCCCTCTGAAATTTTACACAACGGTCCGGGGTGCCTTTTTCGGTGTATATACTTTAAATCAAAACTCGAACAGATGTGTCTACCAAAATGGAGGCAGACACCGAAGTCACGCTGAGACGCCCATTTCTTTGCGAAAAAATAGTTTTGTTTATAATTATGGCATTACTGATTCTAACAACACAGGACATGAAAACCACACCACATCGCTACAACTAAAAAGCTGCTGTAAGCCGTTTCAGAAAAATTAAATAGAAAAATGCAGCAATATTAGCATAATGTGTCCATTACTGGATTTTACGCTGGAAGAAAGCTGTTGAACTGTTCACTGGGATTAATTGTGATGATACCAAATAATAATAGAAACCAAGAATTTTACATCTGTTGTTCGTCTATGGCTCGTCGATTTTGATTGTAGTGGCAACGTTCGCTTGATCACGACGGAGAATGCCAGCCAGTCGCCTCCCGACAGCAACGACGAGCTCTCGGACGATGACCATCGGGTTTGGGGCCGTCCTCCCATCCAGCAGACTGTTGAAAATTTTGTTCCAGACACAAAATCAATCGATGTACGCCGTTGAGTTTTTCCTTTTTCAGGTTAAGGTTGTAGTTTTGAATACGTGAGAAATAAATAGGTAAACTTATATACTTACTTGAGTTTTTTGAATTGCGCAGAAATGCCCAATTTTTACCAAAAGGATCAAAAGTTTTTAGAAAAAAATATTTAAAGCTCAACCCACCTCCCTCAGTTGAAGTTTGGGACCACCAGTGACAATATTATGTGCTAAGTTTTTTTTCGCTGCAAATTTTCGCAATTTTGCGAAAAGCTTGAAATTTTTTTCGCAGACTTACTTTTGTTACTTAAATTACTTAATGCAGAAGATTTTACATTTAAATGTTAATAAAACATTATTCCACCTATGCAGCGTAGATGCGTAGGGGGGGGGTATCCAGTATCCACCCCCATCCCCCCCTAAGGAGGGTCGGTACTCGGTACCCCCCTCAACCCCCCACTAGGGATGGAAGTCTCGGTCTTGGTCTCGGTCAAAACCCGAGACTAGCCCAGTCTCGGTCTCGGTCTCGGTCTCGGTAGTCGAAAAGTCTCGGTTTGTACCCGGTCTCGGTTTTTCAAATTTGTGAAAAATTTTCCTGTGGTTACCCCTTTGGTATATATTTTTGGCAGGAATTTTTTTTCGGAAGTGTTCATTTCACCAAAATTTCACACCAAACAGTGAGATTCTGTGAATTTTTTCTGAAAACGCATTCTGTCAACACATTCTGTCAATTTTTCTTTACCCCGCTTGTTTAGTTTATCAGTAAACACAGTACATACACAAAAATGTATATATGTTTATGATTAGGTTTCTTATTTCATAATTATAATCTTTCAAGTCTATCTGTGTGATTATTATTATATTTTATTCTTTAGTATTAGTGTTTGGCTGGTCAACTTTTTTATGCCATTTGGTGGCTTCACATACTTAACTGTAATTTCCAATTAGTAGGAGTTTAGCAAAAAATAAAAAAAATCTGTGAAAGTTCAACTAAACGCACTACTAAGAACTATGCGGTGACACATGCAGTTCGGTATATAGATGAAAAGGGAAGACTCTACTCCCAACTAAAAATTAGTCTCAGGGGATTGAGGGGGCCCAACTCACAGGGGTGTCACGCCGGACTCAAAAAATGAAAGAGCGTCACGGCGCGCAGGTCTAATTTTTGAGCCAACCCTTTCTATCTTGGGTGTATTTTAGCAGAACATTGGTAATTCCAGTACAATCGGAGCTATTTTTAACTAAATTCTAGCCAAACAGTGTCAAAATTTGTTATTTTCTGGCAAGAACAAGGAAAAATTGTGTCTGTTTTGGAACAGAGGTCAAAATTTCCCGATATTCAAGAGGACATGGTCCCACAGTCCCACACAAACGGGGGAAAGAACCAGCAATCTAACCAAAATTGTCCTGATGTAGCTGTTATTTATGCATAAGGTGTATGACCATGGTCTTGTAATATTACCTAAAAACTTGTAAAAAGTCATCAAATCAATAGGTGAAAAAATGGCAAAAAATGACCCAAAGTCTCGGTTTTGGCGGTCTCGGAATTTGGTCTCGGTCTCGGTAGTCTCGGTTTCGTGGTCTCGGTCTCGGTCTCGGTCTCGGAAAAAAAACCGAGACTTCCATCCCTACCCCCCACCCCCCCTCTGATGGCCAAGAAAGTGCCCCAAAAATGCGTAAAAAATTGAAAAATTGCAAAAAAATTTCGCCTGCGGCCAAAAAAGTACCCCAAAAATGAGTTGAAAATAGAAAAATTCTGAAAATTTTTCGGCTATCGCCGAAAAATGGCCAAAACTAGGGACCAGCCCCCCTTGCGCCAGGGGTCTGGCACCACCCCTCAAAGATTCCCCGCGTGCATCTCTGCTATGCAGGATTAAGACCGACGCCATTGTTACCGTTTTTGGCCAAAAAGCAACGCTTTCGACATTTTTATGTAAATTTATGGAAAGTTTTGTGTAATTTTTCACAATTTTTACAATCAATGCTCAGCCGTAAAGAAATTTCAGAAGGCCTGGCCAATGACCACGTTAGGCCTGAAAATTTTAACATTTTATATAAAATGTTTCTTACTTATGTCCCCTCCGACCCCTGTTCTACTGTCTACCAGTGTTACATGCTGTCGGTGTGATGATACATTGAAAAAAATGTGTCCCATTTACAGTCACTAGAAACATCAAGTCACAAAGTTACACTTGTCCGGGCCTAGGGGATCAGAAAAAGTCGGAGAAATTTTAAATTTTTAGGCCAAATTTGGTCACTTGGGGACGTATCGGAAATATGTTCCGACTAAACCACGAAAATCAGCGCACCTTACAATCAGAAAACCTTACAAGTTCACCTCCACTGCGTCAAAACTTTTTCGCAATTTTGCGAAAAGGTTTGAAAATTTTTCCCAATCATCAACTTTTTTCGCAATTGCGAACGTTTTTGCGCAAAAAAATCCTGATTGTGTGTGTAAATTTTATACTTATTTTTCATGTAAGCGGTGAGCCAAACTATAATATGTATGTCATTCCATAGACAGTAACTTTTTATTTATAGCAGAGTGACCTGAAGGTATCCATAGATCTAACCAGTGGCACTTCGAATAAACAAGCCAGTTGTAAATATCGAGCCCAGTCCGTTGCCAGATCATTGCATTTGGTATGTTTATTACATTGGTCCAGTTCTTTTTGGATTATTTTATGCTTGTTATTTTTATCAGGTAAATTGCCAAACGCATCCCTGAACTGCTAGCCCTATAAAAAATATTCTGTATGCCGTATCTTGGTTTTGCATTAACTAAGAAAGTAGGCATATAAGCAAGAAATTACCTGAGCGAATGCGCACCAAGTTGTATTTTTGCTTCGATATTTTGTATTAGTTTATTACTACTACCGTACAATGGACGAGAACTGAGTTCAGTCTCTTTTGTGGACCTTTATTTATAAATAGCGATGTGGCTGTGCTGCATCTGAAAAAATTTTATACGTTTTAAAGTTCCGGTTATATTACAGTAACAACGGGGAGCCGTCTAGGACTGGCGGAGTGGGGCTTGTTTCAGGGACATGACGTCGTGTAGTTATATGGTGTAAATATTACGAAATGCGTTGTATTCTTTGCGATGTTATCGTAGTCATTTTTTATTTCCATTTCTACTAATAGCTCCATTGTTGACGAAAAAACCTAAACGGGTTTTGATGCACTTAATCTGTTTTTTATTTCAGAGAGAAAGTGGATGCCTAAACAGTGGAAAATTATCTTTGGGCATGCAGTCACAAATATACGACAAGTAAGCATCTAGAAAGTGGGAACATGTGCTTATAACTTATACAATAGATGTATTTATACCAGCTAATAGTAAAGCTTTTATGACTTGGACACTTGGTAACATTGACAGGTTTAATTACCTTTGTTTTGACAACTATTGATATATAAAGTGCAAGTCGAAATTGATAACTACCAAAATAAGTCTTTTATATACAACTTTAAAAATGTGTAGTTTACTTTACTTTTGTTTTTGTTCAAGATTTTTGCCAAACAGGATGGAAACAATAGCCAAGCATAGAAGTAAAGTATTCTGCGGTCAGTATATCAGAGATGGGGAGATGTTCATGTCTGCTTGCCAAGGTTAGTTATTGTTATTGTTGTTATATAATAAAATTTATGCCAATGATTATGAAATATAGGGACTTGTGTATGACGTAGATCGTTTCTTAAGAAGGTGAGCAGATTTTTGGACTTTGGCAGGCTGAAAGACGTTTCATGAAAGCCATTTTATGTGTAACAATAGAGAATGCGTATTTCAGTAGTCGCACGGTTTTGCGGTATAGGTGCACCCAAAGGGATTAGGGAGTCTCCTGCTTTCATAGACGTGGCATGCACCCTTTTCAAGCTCTTTCGCCCACACCTCTCTGACCGTCGAAACAGTGAGAATAAATGAGCAAACAATCAGCAAACAATCAAAACTTAGCCGAATTTTTCCGGTTACCACCCGAAAAAATGTACAAAGCCAGGGACAGTTCACCCACCTCTTGTTTCAATAAAGTATTTATACTTACTGCAAGTCTAGATTTTTTAATTTCAGATCAAAAAATCCGATTCTTCTCAGTCGTGAGTCAACCAGGCTCAAAACGCAAGAACCAATTCAAATTACGCTCAAGTGTGGACGCTAGAGACGTGGGCTGGAGTGTGGTTGATGTTACTGTCAGGTATCACATTTCACAATACTTTACAATTTGGTTGTTTGGCACAAAGATAATGTCATTATGACAACAGTTTTATCAGTACGAATAGGACTACTTTTGTTACTGCTTACGTTACGTTACGTTTCGACTATTAATAAACACGGTTTAAATGACTATGCCCATTGTACTGCCGCTATTTTACACTGTGTTAATAATATGGCCAATAATCGGGAACTGTTCAATATCTGTGTGAGTATACAGTTGTAAGTGTTTCTCTTCTTTTGGTTTGTTGCATTGTGCTAAAATGTTATGGTTAAGCAAGCTCTAATACTAGCACTACAGTAATAAATTCATAATATTAGAAATTTTAACAGAACGTTTTTTAAATTTTTAGCCCCGACGGCCGTCACGCAGTCTATTCTAGCTGGTCAGAATACTGTAAGTCCTGTTAGTCATTAAATTAGTTTTTAGTCCCTATAGTTATTGTTAGTCGGACATTGTCTGGGACCGTAACTTCCTTTTTTCCCCAAAAATGTCGGGGGGGGGGGAAGAATGTGTGGGGGAAAATTTTGAGATACAAGATCGTGCAAAAGATACAGGAATTTGGGCCTACAGCTAACATTTAGAGCTAAACTTATAGCTCAAAACACCAAGAACACTAAGTCGCAAGGGCCTGGGGCCTACGAGATTTTTGAGTAGTCTAGGCCGAATTTGGTCAAGTGGATTCATATCGAAAAAGTTTTTCGGTCAAGCAACAAACCAAAGGGTAAAGACCCTTGTGCAAAAAATTTAGTAGAAAAAGTGTCCCCTTTGGGCTTCTAGGTACGGCCTTCGCTTACGTGAAGTGTTTTGAAGAAATCATGCAACCATTATTATTATGCACTATGATGTATAGCTGGTGGCGTCATTTTTAGTAACGATGCCCGCTTAATAGTCCGAAGTAACGTTATTATGCACTCAGTTTGGACAGCTACATATTATAGTAGTTCACTTTCTGTCGTACTTGCAGAAATGAACTTTATCCTCGTGCTTGTGTTGTGACGACATTAAAATTATTATTATTATTATTAAATAAAGGTAGTATTTTTCGTGATTTCTGAAAACTGGTTGTCTAAAAGCTAGGATACTTTAACCTCCAATGACGTATTTGACATTACAAGCTCGTTGCTGTAACTGCAGTTCGATGTGATGTTTTTAGTGCACCAGTGCTCAATATTCGGAGATGGCAAAAATCAAGAAGCCTTTCATTTACGTCCTCGCGAGCAACGCTTTTGTGTGTTCTCCTTGAGATTCTCCTCTGACGGTCGTGAAATTCTTGCCGGGTATTTAGCAGTTTTTTATTATTTGTTATTAGTAAGTTGTCGATTAGTTATTAAGAAGAAAATAAATTCAATCGTTGACATGATGATTGCAAGTGCGTATAAATAACTAATTGTCAAAATTTAGTTTATGTCCTTAGCTATTTTTCGCGCGAAGAGCATAGTGCACGTTACCGTTCACAGCTTTGACTAGTAGTAACGGCGGAGTTGTTTTAAGGTGGTAGTTGCGTTTTCGAGGTTTTTGTGATTTCTATGTAAACTTTGCGCCACCAGTACTCAAGTTATAAGTGACGCCTGATCATAAATTTTTGGGACAGTACTGTAAAGGTCAAAATCCCCAGGCATGTCTCTCACTTTTTTGAAATTTCACCTGTGGACGTTTTTAGAGGGTTTTAATTACAAGAAAATATCGTACAGTTTCGGTGCGTTTGCTTATCAGCTATTTTCTCAGTAAATTGACTAGTTATTAAAAAAGTGGGGGACATGCCTGGGGATTTTAAACATGTCAAAAACCTTCCAACTTTCAGCCCTAACAGGTAATCGTATGATCCAAAGCTGTGGCGCAAACTTTTTGTAAAAAATTGTAAAATTTTGGAAAGGGACCTTTCTTTAGTCGCTTATACTGAAAACAAAATCACAGGTTAAATTTCAATGCATGGCATACATTTAGAAAAGATATTGTTCTATCTAATGCAAAAGACCGCTTGTGATTTGAATTTGTGAACGCTGAGCTATGGCTTTTCAAAAAAACACCTAAAAACGCAATTACCCCCTTAAGTAGAATTTTCAGAATTCGCATTCGGGTCAATCTGACTTGATTAGTTTTGACTGAATGAATATCATCTGAAATGAATATTATTTATTAACTGATAATTAATTAGCTAATAAATATTAATTTGCAGTGCCAGTGATCGTTCCCTGTACATTTACGACCGTGAGCGCAACGAGCGTACGATGCAGTTGGAGGGACACGAGGATGACGTGAATGCCGTGGCCTTCGCTGACAATTCCTCGCACATTGTCTACAGTGGGGGAGATGATGGCCTGATTAAGGTAAACAATAAATTGATTCATCGGGGACAGGCACAGCACTGCTGACCGGCCAACATGGAGTATGCTTTAAATTCCTTGTCTGACTTTGATTAGGAAAGATTAGGTTTGACAGGGATTTGAAAATTGTGCATTTTTCTAGTTGCGCGTTTGTTAGCCTAAAATGTACGGGACGGCGCCCGATGACCTCTCTCTCATGAGTAGTTATCTAAGATACTGTAATAACGTAACGGCGCGTAATTTTTGTAAGCATTTACAATGAAATGATGTGTCTTTAGCAGAATATTCTTTTAGGTTTGGGATCGCCGAACTTTGAGTGAAGCCTCTCCGTCTCCGGTAGGCATCCTGGCAGGTCACATGGACGGGATCACATACATTGACTCCAGAGTAAGGAATTGGTGTATGGTCTAACATAGTGTATTACTTATAGATGGCTGAAAAACTTGTCAAGCACATTGACCTAACAAAGCGTCTACCTTCCCATTCAGTAGCTTTAACAAGATTAAGGTTATTCGTTTAGAGTTCAGCCACTAGAAATGGCTCCTATTTTCAATCCCTGACATATCAGTCTTCCTCCTGCGGCGTGAGCAATACCTAAGGCCTGGCTCAAATCCAGCCGCTGCTCTTAATATTGTCTAGTTTATTATAGTTCTGTGGATTTCTTTAGATTAGAACATACATGATGGGTTAGCGCATAACTTCGCATATTTTATGAGTATATGCGTATACTTAAATTTGCAGCGGATGATGTACCCCTTCTCTTGACTTTTGAGAAGTCTAGCCCCATCTCTACTTGGTTTGATACTAATTTGAGTTTTGCTAAGTGAAAGTGTAGTATTTTTGTTGCAGTTTTCAGAGCCTAGGCTACGAAAGGGCTGCTTGCGGGGTGAAAAAGTGGTATTTTTGATACATCAAGAATTCTACTTGTTTAATTATTGGCGTACACTCGGCTGTAGTACTCGGGCGCCTTGCTTTACTCTCGAAGGGACTGTCGCACTTTTTTGTGTTAAAGTTTCTATCACATTTCTTCTAGGCTTTCGCCCCACTGCAAATTCGCAATGTGTAAATAGATGTTTTGTTACTGCTATTTTGTACATTTTTGATTTTGTTTATTAATTAGAGTAATCTACAGCCAGTAAAATAGTTATAATTTTCTGTTTCAGGGAGATGCTCGTTATCTTATTTCAAATTCAAAAGACCAATGTATTAAGCTTTGGGATATCAGGAAATTCTCTAGCTCACAAGCCTTGCAGGTACTGCCTTGTATTATTTGTTTTTTTACAGTTTTGTTCATCAGTTTTTACGGTTTTTTCAGTTGACGCTTTGAGAATTTAGTTTCTTCATTATTTTTGATGTAAAATTTTAACTTAGGTTCAGCACTAATGTTGTGTTCCGGTTCATCTTTGCCTTCATTCTTGTTTATGTTCTTATAGTCCTGAGGGACATGTCTGAGTTTGAACCATCCAGTCCTTAGTGGTAAAGACTGCTGAACGAACCGTCAGTGTTTTTAGGCGACGCGTGAGACGGTGTCGGAGCAGAACTGGGACTACCGCTGGCAGTCGGTGCCCCGCAAGGCCCTGATCACGCGCCGCAAGCTGGAGGGCGACACCAGCGTCCTGACCTACAGGGGCCATCTGGTGCTGCACACGCTCATCCGGTGCTTCTTCTCGCCTGCCTTCTCCACTGCACAACGATACATCTACTCTGGCTGTGCCACGGGACGACTATTGAGTTAGTAACAATTATAGGACTGTCTGCGTTGTAGCCAGCTTGGTTTTGTTCTACTGCTGTGCACGTTATAATTGTTGAATATGCTTTACGATCTCGTACATTTGCTTTGATTAGGGGCTGTTCACGAACTCAGATTAACGGAATATTGCATAGACGTATTTCGCTGTAACGCGGCATAAAAGTACAGATTCTGATTATCACACAAGTCACAAAGTCTGTATGTTTGTGCAATTATTACTTGTGTGATATGAATAATGAATACGTTAAATGGGTGCTTCAGTTAAGTTAATTCAGTTTATGATCTGAGCAAAATAATGAATCTGAATTTTTAAACAAGTTTGTAGTATTTCTAATTTTAATTTACTTTATGTGAACGTAGTATTTGTAATTTACTGTACGTGAAACGTTATTGTTTTTAGTTTATGACATCCTGACTGGCCGGGTTGTGAAAAAACTGCCAGGTCACTACGCATGCGTGCGGGACGTCTCATGGCATCCGTATAACATGGATATATGCACAAGCTCGGTAGGCTGTACATGTAACTACAGCGGTTAAGGATTTATCCAGACCTATTCACACTGTCTGTGTGGTTCAATGAGACGAGCACGAGGGTCTCTAAATTAGCCCTCTTTTTTTCTGACTAAATAGGTGCCAGTTAGTAAAATGAACTTAATGGGGTGCATAAAAAGCTTGGTAAACTGTTGGCGTTGCAGAAAAGGGAATTGATGTTAATGTAGTATTTTTCGATGTGTAAGCCACACTAGTAGATTTCTATGAATGCGCACCAAATCATGGGTGCATTGACATTGAGAGTCTCTGTATTGGCTTACGAGCGGTTTACTTACGCACACAGAATATGGCAGAATGTGACCAGACCAAACTGTCCTAACATTATTTTTTTCAGTGGGATGGGACGGTGGGTCAGTGGTACTATGACGGGCGAATTGGGTCAGGGGACGACGTGAGCTGTGAAAAGGTCAACTCAGATGACGAAGTGGAGGAATCCAGTGGACGGGGCTGTCCCATGAGACGACGTCCACGCAGATCGCCAAGACTGATGGCCAGACGGTCGCTGAATGTTTGACGCAGACTCCATTGGGGCTGGGTGGAATGCATAAAGGCAGTCTTGGCTCAGTTTTGCTAAACTCAGTCTGACCTCAAGGATACGTCATGAACTGAATGACTTTAGGTCAAGTTTGCCAGATTAGTCGTTAAGAGTCCTCCGTTGTGATTTCTACCTGTGAGCGTAACATCATTGTCGTATCATCATCTAACCAGTTAAAGTGTAGGTGATAGCATGATGGTTTTTACAAACTGTTGTGTGAAACGACAAACGCACAAACTCATGCGCGT
>JASANF010016601.1:0-19572 GCA_030248245.1 Trissonchulus sp. WLG1_4 | reverse complement strand
TAATGCACTCAAAAATTTCCATAAACAAAGATTATAGCCATTTTTGGCTTCAAACTTTGGCCTAGGTTCATTTCCCAAACCAGTAACCACTGAAAATGCGGACAAACAGGGAACTTTTTTATGCACAGTACTGTAGATATCTGACCTTTATCTGAAAAACCAGTCATGTAATATGTATATATATTTTCTTCAGATAAAATTCTGAGTCAGATTCTGGATGAATTTCTTTGAATTTCCTGTGTAAATTTCCAGGTGCTTACACAGTATATATGTATATTAATCGTTTGTCACTTTGTCAGTTATCAGAAAACTATTATCAGTAATCAGTGTAGCGTTGCATAAAGTTTATCAGTAACTTACTGATCAATTTTAATGCAGTATTTTATATAGTACTGATCACTGATAACTGGCAGTTATATATCAGTTACAGCAGTACATTTTGTGACGCGTTGTGATTTTGCCAAACCAGCTGATTCATCAGCCTTGTCTCATGAAGTGCATGGCTATTACTTTATGGGTAAGTGAGGATAAAATTACAGACCGTGTTTTTTTCGAGAACAGGAAAACTAATTTTTGTGGAAAATGGTTTAGTATTAGTGGTGAGCACATTTTATGTATCCTAATTCCAAATGTGTGAGCATTAGGTGATGAAAAGGAACGGATATAGCGTACGTTTCTTTTTTAATTGAAAAACGCACAACTGAAAATGATACTATATACTGTAGTTTTTATAAACTTAATGTTACTTTATAGGTATGAAACGACAGACCGCTTGATATTCGAGCCTAGAGGACAGGACAAAGGAGCCATATCAAATGATTGCCTCTGTATCGTCACAGAATCTCCCGGGAAATCACTCTGCTAAGTCCGTGGCCCGTTCGCAGACTGGGAACACAACAGGGTTTGGCACTGGTTTTTTTGCAAAATCGTCTCCTTAATTTTTGGTACACTATGTCTGGATTTTTAAGGGTGTGGGGGTGCCGATGTCCCCTCACACCTGTGCGTGCCAGAACAGCTTCGTATCCCGCCGACCGAGACATTACCAATCGCTTTCGATCATCCATGTAGTAGCGAAGACCCTCGCCCCAAAATCGGTCCCAGTTGAGGGAGTAGAGTAGGGTTCCGCCTTCTTTCTTCTTCTGAAGAAATGGGGCATTTTTGACTAAATTTTGCCCAGAATTGTAAAATCACCACTTTTTAGGCAAAACATGTCAGTTTGACTTATGAGCGAAGGTGGATCAAAATTTCGTCGGTTCAGGGGAGGGGGTGTGCGAACCAGAGGATGAGAGGGGTTGCAGGAATTGTCGGACGGTTATGTATATTAAATATTTGCTTGCGCTTCCTGAGCTGGTAAAGGAAAGCCTGAAATTCTCCGGCAAGAATACATTGGCTGTGAGAGGTGGTAAAAATATATGCTTGCACAAAAGCCCGGCTCTGTTTTCAGATGCAACGGAAGTGCCGGGGCCAGTCTGAGCATCGTGTGTGTCTATGGGATCGTGGGCATGATCCGCATCATCGGCGGCCCGTACGTGCTGCTGGTGACGGAGCGAGAACACGTGGGCGTGCTCAATGGGCACCATATTTGGAAAATCACCAGGGTAGACTTGGTCTCATACTTAGGAATTTGCTGCATTTAAATGAAAAACAGGTTAGACTCAAGGGGGAAATATTTTTAAGTAGTTTGTATAATTATTGTATTATGGCTAACTGAAATGAAATGAACAACCATTATGTAAGTATAACGCGTCTCAAAATGGTATATATATATGCTTTGACAGCGTAAAAGGATTTTGCCTCGTTGACTGATTTTAAGTGTATACTTTGGTATTATTAAGGCAATGATTCATATGGCTCGTTGTAAGGTCGAATTATATATTATATTGCATAGCTGTATAATATGTCCGTTCAGCCGGCAAAATCACGAAACAATCACGCCACCATTATTATTTGTACGTATGTTTCAGGTACAGGACAACAAACTGCTGGTGAGCATGCTGCAGTTTGTGCTGTCTGTGGACGGCCTGTATTATTCCACCACCTACGACCTCACGCACACACTGCAAGATTACAGAATACCAGTCCAGAATTCGTCCACATGGGACTTTGTGAACGGGTGGGTTAGCAGTGGGATTTTTCTTGGTTTATAGTTAGCGTATATTTATTACCTGTGGGGAGAATCCAATGGTTTTCAGTTGCTAACGAAATCTGGGGATGGAGGTAGGGATGCGAGGGTCTAGCTGTCAGGTTAAGTGTGGTGGTATATATTTGTGACGATACGGGGAGGATGTGAAGCCATGAAGGGCTATCTCTCGAAAAGAGCAAATAAATACTGTTTGGTCTGGAGTTGGAATATCTTTCTTGCGTTTTAGTTTTTGACCTTTCGAACTCACGACCTTATTATAAAGAAGTGCATAAAGTCTGATAACAGTGTCTTTTTTATTTACTGGAATTTTTGTATTTACCGGCAGTTTTAATGTAGCAAAAACCTAGTCACCTATACTGCACACTAGACAGTAGAAATTTATTATTTGAAACTCCGTTCATACTTACATTATTAGCAACGTATGCAAGCCTATGATTTGTTTTAGCAAGGCACGTTTTGATGATGTATATGTATATTTTTTAGGCAGACCCGCGGTTTGTATGGAACGGACATGTGTTGAAAGATTTCAGTTTACGTCCAGAGGTTAGTAAACTTGCTTGATCTAGTAAATTTTCAAGTTAACTGTTATTTCACTTCGGTTTCGGCTCGGAAACTCAAGGAACACCAAAACTACATAATGTTGGGTGGGTGCGGATGAGTCAGTCAAAACCTCTGGTCAACCAAGATCCCTAGGTCGGTTCGAGAGGAGGCTGCATGCAACTACTTTTTTCTTACATAGTATAACTACTGTTGCAACTTTTAGTATGCACTCTTGGAGCTACTGTCGCAATTTTTACTATTGTGTAGAGTGTGTGTTACCTTTTAATTGTTCTCATGGTACTACTGTAGATAGTTGTAGTATGCACTATTTTTGCTATTGTTGCAACTAGAGTTTGTTTGTAGTCTTGGATGCTACTGTTGCTAGTTGTAGTGTGTACTCTTGGTGCTTAAACCCTTAAGGCCTAGTTTTCCTCCCTGTACAGCAAGGCTCTACCTGTCTGAGTGAGCGTGTCTGTTTTCAAAAACACTGAAATATCTTCTGTAGTTTTGATTAATAGGCTGATGCTTACGCGCAAAGTTAATAACAAGCTTAGTTGGGACTGAGGCTTAGGCTTAGTTTTATAATTCGGAAACTTATGTGATGAGCCTTGCTGTACATAACTAAAGCTACGTTAAGGCCTATGCTCGTAATCTGGGCCCGATTTATCGAAACAACAAATGTTCGTCGTTGAAAATATTCGTCGTTGAAAAAGCAAATGTTCGTCGTTGAAAAACAAATGTTCGTCGTTGGAAACCAAATGTTCGTCGTTGAAAAACAAATGTTCGTCGTTGAAAAACAAATGTTCGTCGTTGAAAGTTCGTCGTTGAAATTGTTCGTCGTTGAAAATTTTTTCAACGACGAGCTTTGGTTTTTTAGAACATTATTATGTTCTAAAAGACAAAAGCTCGTCGTTGAAAAAATTTTCAACGACGAACATTTCAACGGAGCTCAAGACATCCGTTGAAATGTTCGCCGTTGAAAATTTTTCAACGACGAACATTTATTTTTCAACGACGAACATTTGTTTTTCAACGACGAACATTTGTTTTTCAACGAAGAACATTTGTTTTTTCAACGACGAACATTTGTTTTTCAACGACGAACATTTGTTTTTCAACGACGAACATTTGTTTTTCAACGACGAACATTTGTCCTATAATTACGTGTTATGTTCGTCGTTGAAAATGTTTCGATTTTCAACGACGAACATTTTCAACGACGAACATTTTCAACGACGAACATTTTGCTTCGATAAATCGGGCCCAGATCAATTTTTTTATAGTTCACAAAAAAGCGTACATCTACGGGCCTTATCCAAAATTGGATTTATCGGATTACATTTTGCTAATAAACCAGCACAGAATTAAAATAGCCGGCTGAAATTTCGCCCTACATGGCTTACATACATTATCTCGGTGTGTGCCAAGTTTCAGTAAATTACTTTTAACTGACGCTGAGTTATTGACGAAATAAAGCTAAATCTAATCTGATAAATCCAATTTTGGATAAGACCCTACGTGTATAATTTTTGTGGTATTATTTTTTCAGCTGCAGCGCTACACCCTGCCGATCATCCAGGGTTTCGTGGGCATCCGGTCCTGTTCCGTCAACCAGCACCCATTCACGCTGGTGCTGATTTCCCGGCGCAGCTGTTTCCGGGCCGGTGTCCGCTTTCACACGCGGGGCGTGGACGCCGGCGGTCATGTGGCCAACTTCATTGAAACAGAACAAATGGTGGAGTATGGCAGTTTCCTGTGCTCCTTTGTGCAGGTCAGTATTTTTTCTGTGTTTGGGAGATGAGCCAGGATCATACGTGGGCAGCTATAGAATTCCTGGCATATTTTTAGGCAAATTTTTTATGGGGGGGGCAGCCCCTCCATGCATGGGGGGGCGTCGACCAAAAAGGGGGGGGGCTCACCATTTTCACGATAAAACACTATTTTTACAGGAAAAAATGGTTATTATACGTTAAATGTTACGTTTTCATACGTTATTATAGCTACGCTAATACTAAATTTAGCCACAAAGGACTAAAAAACCCGACGAACACGACATCGCTACAGCTAAAAATTCGCTAAAACGTCCTTCCGGAAAAAATTTTGGGCTATGGGTGGGGGGCACCCCATCTCAATTGGGGGGGCGCGACCAAAATGGGGGGTGGGGGCTCCGGACCAAATGGTCGGGCGCCCCCCCCCCCCACTAAAAATATGACAGAATTCTGTGGGGGGGGGGGTGCGGAGCATGCAGGGAGCAACTTTAACGGCCAATTTTGATCCGTGAGCCATTAATTTCGCTCCGTGAGGCCGCGGATTTTTACTTCATGAGCTACCTTCACAGCATTCTGCGGGGCTGAAGCACCTGTCTGGAGGGGAACCCCCGCACGTCCATGTATGGCCAGGACTCTGAATATCTGGTGGCAGATGAGGCCACCCTCACGGGGAAACCCTACGACCTCTTTTGACATATCATAGAGCACTCGTAACGTTGGGCTGCCCCCCCCAGACTGACTTTTAACTCAGTTGTTTCCATTTAGGTAAAGCTTGCTTTGTTTAGCTTAATCGTAGGTATCCGCTAACATAAAACATGCTGTTTATTGTTTTTATTGTTTTTTTAAGTAGGAAGTATTAATTGTTTTGTTTTAGACTCGTGGCAGCATTCCGTTGTTCTGGAGTCAGTATCCGAACCTCAGGTGGCAGCCCTGGCCCAAAATCAAATCAGAAAATCATCTCTACGCATTCCGAGCCCACATGGAATCACAAATATTCAATTATGGATCACAAGTTATTGTTAATTTGGTTAGTACTTTTTTTGTAATAATACTAAATCGTTTATTTATATAATGCTTTTTTTAATACCACTGTAAAATATCTTAAGTATGGTTTTTCCACGGTATTGTTCTGCGTATTTAATTTGTTGTTGTCTTGTGTTTATGTGAAAAAAATGCGCCATTTCGATAAGTTCATTTTAGTTTAGTTCATTAATCATTAGGAATGTGTATCGAGATACTTTGAATATCAATCATTAGTGTATATTTTTTGAACTCAGTGAAAAATAGGTTGCACTTAGGAATTCGCAATCAAAAATTATTTAACCATTTAGATTGAACTGTGCTGTAGTAATTGTCAGTCCTTTTTGTCTGTTCTGTAAAGAATGGCATTAACAATTGCTGTTTAATTACAATTTATCGAAATTTAAAAACTTTAGACATGTTTTTTCGGGAGAAATTATTTTTTAACAAAGTATAACAATGTTTTTTGAGTAGCTATTTTTTCATTGCCAACTGGATCAATAATTGTTTTTTTCAGATCAATCGTAAAGGGCGAGAGAAAACAGTTTGTGACGCATTGGAAAATGTGGTTAGCGATGCAGGACTCAAAAGCATCAAGTAAGGGCATCCTTATAGGTGATTATATAAAAAATAATGTGGTTTTGTATTAAGAAGTCTATTTGATAAATAAATAATTGATGTGTTAACAAAAAATTGTTTCTGTACACTTTTGGCACATCGTACGTCACTGTACATTAATTTTAACAGACTTACTTGAATTATTGTAATTCAAATTTGTTAAAAATGCCGGAAGCAGCATTGTAACAACTGTTCCGGTTCTTGGGGCATGGTGCAATTTACTGAACGAAAACGTATCTTGGTGATCATTGATGCAGAATTTTTTTTAAAATCGACACTGCGTAAACTCTGCGTATTTTTATTTTCGACTGCATATTTAGAAATAAATGACTGCGTATGCCGTCATGAATAGTCACGGCTGACCTGTTCAGAAATTACAGTACTACTTTTGGCTGTGCTTGTAGATACATCGGTTTTGACTTCCACAAGGAGTGCGGGTTGCAGGGCTGGGGTCGACTGGCAGTGCTGCTGGAACGATTGCTGCCTGACCTGGAAAGCTTCGGGTGCGTTCTCACTGTCTTACTACTAACGCCCGGTTCAGACTTGTCCTGGTTCCCGTGGCTTTGTCCCTGACGCCCTAGTTCAGTCATTTTCCAGATAAATAAATTTTTCAATGCTTTTGATGTTATTAATTATTTAATGCAAAACAGATGCTAATTATAAAATTAGATGTGGAACAAAACTTACGTGAACGTTTGGCGTGCTTTAGTGATATTGCCGATGAGGATTCCTTTTTAATTCACAGAGCAGAGTACAATAAAATATTATATGTTTTTTCTTTTGGTTTGGGAGTTTTTGTTTTAGTTTTTGTTTGGTGTTTTGTGTGTTGGTTTTTTGCTTTTGGTTTGTTGTTTTTTTTTTTGGGGTTTTTTTTTTTTTTTTTTTTTTTTTTTTGTTTGTGTTTTTGCTGACTTGTCTAATAAAAATTATTGGAAAATATGAACCGTAGAAGTTTTCTTGTACTTCAGATATTTTGCGGTCCGCAAGGGAGCGTACGCGCATAAGCTGCAAAATGGTGTATTTCGAACGAATTGCATCGACTGTTTGGATAGAACGAATGTAGTTCAAAGTTTGCTGGGCAGGAAAATTCTAGAAATGCAATTACATGTATGTTTTCGTAGAGCAGATGTTATTAGAAATGTATGTATTTGTGATTAAAAAATAAGAATCCGGAGGTTTCGGAACGGCTTTTGAAAGTCTGAGTGTCATTAAATAGACTCGTGTAGCGCCGAAAAGAAAGGGCCTGGGCCTATAGTCTTAAGTTCAGAGTCTCAAGTTCTCAAGTCTGTGAATGAAGTTTTGCTCATCAAACTATTGACCATTAATTAATTATTTATTAATAATTAATTGATTATCAGCATGTGTGTGATTTTTAGTCCTTACAAATGATGCCAAAGGAAGCCATTATCATGAATCACTCCGAATTGGAAACCACGTTCAAAAATTGTAAGCATGCATAGTAGCTTCATAATAATTCCAGTAGTTTATATCAATTGAAAATATATAAGTACAGATCGGTCTCAGACATTCGATCAAGACAGATTCACAATATTCTAGACAAAGAGCCTTCTATTCTAGTGTAATACTCTGGTAGTCGTATGCGTAAAAAATGAAATTATGAAAATTTAAATTTTTATAATTATACGTGTTTTGCGATGATGTCAACTGCAGGGAGTCTTCTAGAACCATTAATATTCTAATTTCGGACCACTAAAATTGAAGGCCTTTCAAAAGATTAAAATTATTATTAAAACGATAAATTTACATTAGTATTTAAAGTTTAAGTTAGTTGAAGTTATTTTTGAAGTCCTTCGGTAAAGGGACTGAATTGGTACCAATACCGAAACTATGAAAATCAGTTCAGCACAATATTTTTATTTTCGGACTAGGGACCCCGCTCGGCAATTAACTGACAGTTAAAGGCATATTCACATGAGAGCGCATTGCATGAGGTACGCCATAGCGTGCGTGATAGTAGTGGTAATGAATAATGATAGTGCTAATGATATTTAGTGTGGGCAGACAATGCAGACATGTGCAGTGTGCAATACGCCGGAACGGGTGCTCTCAAAACTGATTTCACTAGGTGAGAAAGAAATATGGAGTTTTGAATGGTTTTGAAATATGATGTCACTCGCGTTAACAAATGCGACAAAGTTGACAAACTTATTTCTTTGTCGGACAAAACTAATATATTTATTAAATCAATTGTTGATTCGTTCCTTGACATCAATTCTTTATGCGACTTTAACGGGTTTAAAACATTTTGGCACGAAAAAGTTGTTGGTTTGGTGCTCTAAAACTTTTTAATGTAGTGTAAATTACGCCAGGTATATTTCCAATGTGCGTTTGTAATTAGAATGGATATTTTCCATACCAGATTTGAAATTTTTATTGTCTCTCTTTATTTTGCCTAATTTCAGAACTGGGCATCGGACGAAACTGGGCTTAGTCCGAGACGGAGTGAATGCTTCCATCAGATATTACAGGAATAATTTTCTGGACGGCTTTAGACAAGTCAGCATTCTATACATTTGCTCAAAATTTGGCGCTTTATTTTTTTGAATGTTGTGGGAATCTTCCCCCCCCCTTCCGTTAAGGGGATTTTAGTCTCAATCTCAATATTATGTCTTCACTTTGTTTATTACAGTATAAAGCAATTACATTTACAATAATCACAGTATGAAGCAAGTTTTGACATCTCATATAATGTGCGAATTTTAGTATTCGTTGGGTAATTTTATTTGCTCATTTGCAAAATTTGCTCGGTTGCATATTTCTATTTGCTCATTTTGCATAATTTACATATTTTGCTCATTCACAAATTCTGTTTGCGCAATAATTGCACATTGCCATTTGATTTCAGGATGCAATAGATTTATTTCTGGGCAATTATGTAATCGATGATGACAATGTTGAACTGCCTGTGCTCCGCTCTGACTGGAGGTTTGCTGCCGTGAGTTATCGTCTTTTATGATCTAATACCCGGAGTATATCTGGCGATTTGAGGGATTTCTACTATTAAGCGACGTGTCTCCTTTGTAGCTAGTTGCACGAAATTTATCATAACTACATGCAGACTATGTATTCGATGTTTCTTTGGCATAGTATACATTATGGGGTTGCTGTAATTATTGAGGGGGGGGGATGGATGCGTTTATGTTCAGAGGTTTGCCGCCGTGTTTTTAGTATTTTTGCTTCGTTTTTGCAGATTCCTTTCGGTTTCCTGATAGCATTTTCTATGTGGGCGATGTGCCTTATATTTTCAAACGGTGAGTTTACACTCCAGTTTGTTGTCTGAGGCGAATTTTGAATTTAATTTCATTAAGAAAATAATAATTTTAGTCATCAAGCATACTGTGTAACTACTAACAGTAGTGTCAAAGTAAACGGCAATAACGTAACGTAATGTGAAGATTTAGCCTTAATTTTTGATTGTACTTGAACACAAGTTGCATTGAATATCAAAGAAATTTTAGTAGAAATCAGACATTTTTATTTGTACAGTATGTGCTAGCGCAAGTTGCATCGAATCACAAGGACTTCCTGTTTGACCTCCACTAAGAAGCCGAAAAACCTGCTCAGTTGTTTTTTGATTTTTTTCAAGGAAACAGTGATTACCTCTCCGGTTTTGACAACACCCTTTATTTTTTTGTATTTTTTAGAGCTCTTTTTCACCGTGTTCTGGTTTCTCTGCGCTTGCATTCTGCTTGCCACAATATTTGCGTACGGAGAAGAATTTGTGAATAAACCACGGCTGAAATTGGATTAAAATATTGTTTTTTTGTGTTTTTTAGCTTGTCTAGTTTTGTAACTGCCTGTACCGCGATCATTCGTTTACTGTGATTTTTTGGGGTTGAGGGTAGTTTTTTATATTTTTTCGGGTTTCTGTTTTTACAGCAAACTTTTTGTTGTAGAACATTTTTTAGACGTCTGATAGTTTTTTATTTGTCTGAACGAAGTGAAAGTAAAGCTCAACAATATTTTTGATGCAGCTGCAGTAATTCTCTGAAATGTTTTTTAGAGTCTTTTCATAAATGAGTAAGTTTACTCGAATTAGATTGACTTCTACGTATAAGTAAGATCAGTACAATAAGTTTGTAGCCGGCCAAGTTATTCTTGTGATGTTGTTTTTCCCAAAATTAGTTGATTTTGGTCAGCCATATGAAGTTTTAGATTAGGCCTTTGATTTAATGAATTTTAGTTGTTTAGGGTCGATTCATACTCATAGCAGTATATTTGAGAAATCATAAAAAATTACGAAATAACTAAGTCAAAGGCTGATCATGTACATTGTGGCGTGATTATTTAGCATTTTTGGTGGCAGAACGGACATACGGCTGTAAGTATACTTTCGACTTTAAATCTAGTTTATGCATAGGCCTGTTGATGTTTTCTAGTTTTGTAATATAATCTTTTATTATTAATAATCTATTTGTTTCTCTTCTGCTACTTTTGCTGTCTGTATACACGTTTTTTTGGCTATAACTGTGCTCCATAGTAAAGTATTTATTTGCATTTGATTATAGATGCACGTGATAAAATAAATTTTGATTTTTTTATTTCATTTTTATTTTGTTCTGTTTTTATAATACGTGCTCCTAAAAAGTTAGTGCGTTTATGTCATTATTTGGAAAGGTTCTGTTCTCGAAGGTCATGATACGGATATACACATATGTCGAGTGTAGCTAAGATCGCATAATATTGCTCATAGCTTTTTAGGTTGAACGGATATTCGGCAGTACACATTAATTTTCGCCTGCAGCATCTTTAAGGCGCGATTTGGATTTGTGACTCCTCAAACTAAGAGAATCCGTTTGTCTGTGAAAGTGTGAACGCAATTTTTTGAATGAGTGCGTGTTCGTTCCGCCGTTGAAATCGCATAAAGATGTGTAAGATATTGCGTTTCCGATTGAATAAAAAGGTGCCAGCTTGAATCAATCCATACAGCAGTTTTTTTCGAGAAATGCACATAGTTTCGCTATGATTGTGTGTTTGAGTATTTTATGTGCTCCGAGTAGTTAGCTTCGGTCAATTTTTGCCCAACAGTTGTGAGACATTAACAGAATCGGTTTTTGCACTTATTCATGAGAAAATTGGTTCTTTGGCCCAGCAGTTTTCTTAGAGTTCTGGAAGGAAAAACAATAGGGACAAATTCGAGTATGAAGCGGGCTCTATGGCTTATGTATGTAGATATGTTGATGTATTGTCCGGTCAAATTTGAAAAGCTTTGTATTTCTTATCAGCCAATCAAGTTTGTTGTGACACGGCGCGCTCAATTAAGTTATATCAAGATTATCTCACCGAAATATCACGCAATACGTGGCAGCAAAGCATGAAATCACGCGAATATGGATGTTGTTGTTTAGTGAATATTTTGATGGTTTATGATTGTGTCTCTTTAGGTTCCAAACTGGCGTGTTTAACATTTTTCTTTCGTGTGTAAAACTGCTGCTTGGGGCCTTATCCAATATTGGATTTAGCGGATTAGATTTAAATTAACTTCGCTAATAGCGCAGCACAAAATAAAAATAACCGGCGGAAATTTTGACTCGTATGGCTCACATACAGTACCTCGGTGTGCGCCAAGTTTCAATTCACGTTTAACTGACGCTGCGTTATTGACGAAATAAAGTTAAATCTAATCTGATAAATCCAATTGGTCACTCAAGTTTGTGTGTGCGTGTGTCAGACCCAGATCTTATATAATATATAATTACGTGGATCGAAAGTTGGATACTGATCACACTTAACGATTCAAATTGGTATCGTATGCGTAGCGAAGCGGTAAGAACGACTCACTGCAGCAATGGTGCAGCAAAACCTGTTGCAAAGATGTTGCACTCAGCACTGCGACCGACAAGCATGTTGTACGAAGTCTATTCACAATTGATTTAGTTTCACTTGCAAAACATGTTTTTTGCCAATTAAAATCGGAGAAGTAATAATTTCCTATACCTACATCTTCTACACTTGTATTGGACTAAGTTGGCGCTAAGGTACTATATATGGTGAGCTGCTAGTCAATTTAAGGGCCTTTTCATAAAAAAGATTAAAATAAATCTTTTTATGAAAATGACATTAAAATTCAGTTGCAGCCTTGAAGGTTGAAAATATTAAAAATGCCGAATTTGATTGCAGAGTGAATTTTTAATCCAAAATATATAGTTTTCATAAAATAGATTAAACATACGCGCTGGCTGGCACTCAGCTTGACATGTTTTCATCCTGCTGTTGCTCAACTTTACAAATCTCACAATTGTAACAATTGTATGTGCAAAATCAGGTGATTCGTAATGATTTTATGTAGTGAATTCGTAACGAATCACCTGATTTTGCACTTACAATTGTTACAATTGTAAGACTTGTAAAGTTGAGCAACAGGCCCTGATATACGTGATTAAACACTTAATATTTTTAATATCGCTGATTAATTTTAATGTTTTTAATCTTTTTATGAAAAGGCCGTAAGAAATAGCCCATATTATGGGCACATTCCTCAATTCATGACTTGATTTTTTGACATATACGACCGAAACTATGATTCTACCCCTAATTTTAACGTCGAAGTTGCTCCATGACGGCACTATTTTGTCAGCCCGTCAAAATGTTTCCTCCCGTTCTGAAATAATTCCAGGGCTGGATGCGCCCAAGTTTCAATTTGACAAGATTGTCAGTGTCATTTTGGGCCCAGCATGACATTGGTCAGTTTGACAGCGGTGGCCGTTTGACACCAGAAACTGGGCACATTCCTGCAAACAGTTGCCAGCAAACGTTTGCAATTGCAAGATGATAGATGTGCTCTGGAGCTCCAGCGAATAGTGTTGCGGTTTTAGTTTTGACGCATTGATATTGATGTGGGGGTTGTTGAACGCTTGTCTGTAATGGTCGATTCAAAACTTGCTTCCGTTACCGCTAAACTTGTCAAATCATGAAAAAACATACTTATTCGTTTTGTTTGTTTGCAAGCCAGTGCAAAAACCGATAAATGCAGTTATTTTTTGTGTGTTTTATTATGGCTCAAATATATAGAAACAACCTTGATGGACGACTCCGGTCATTCAGAAATTGTGGTTGCGGGCAAACAGACACCGTTAAGCCTGGTTCATACTCGTCCTTATCCTTGTCCCGTTCCATTTGTCCTTGAGCAGTTTTAAGAAACTGGGTACATCGACAACTTACTGAATCAAGTGTTTGCACAAGTAAAGTTGGGATGAAGTCAATTTAGTATGCAAAAGATCAGACGGAACTATTCTGTGAAACCTGCACAATAGCTGAGTGAAAATTGTCCTTGTCCTTGTCCCTAGGACAAGTATGAACCGGGCTTTACGAGCAAGTATGTATAATAATCGGGCTTGAGACTCTGTGTGAAGCACTAGCTTAAATGCGTTTGGGAATGTGATTGCGATCTTTTGGTTGAGTTAACAAACAGACTACCTCGTAACAAAATTACGATAGTTTAAAACAAGCACTTTTGTGGACAAGCACTTTTGTGGACGAGCGTATATATATTCGTAGTGACGTCATTCTGCAGGCTGAACGAACATTAAGTATGAATCGAGCCTTAAACCATAAACCTGCAGTGGGAAGCGGGCATTATTCCTTTTATGCCCGACTGAACCTAAAATCGCCCCTAAAATCTACCATATGTGGTCAAAATGGCTGTAGTTGGTCAAAACAAGAGGAATCCTTTAATTGAGCGTCTAGGACGAGTCGTTAGCTAAAAGCAAGGCCCTCTGTCTAATTACGGACCCTTAGACCACTGTTGCATAAGACACCAGACGAAATTTCGGACCCTTTTAAGAGTGACCATTTTGTGGGTTCCAATGAGGCACTATCAAATGCTTACATCCTGTTATGCTGAGTTCACGCTGTATATAAACTGTCTGTAGGTCAAGGGTTGGCTAGGTTTGAGGGGAAATGAGAAATGATTTGGGTGATTTGTGAGGATATTTGTATTGCGTAAGATTAAAGTCTATTTAGGTCGTTTCGGATAATTTATTGTTCTATTGTTGATAAAGATTGTTTTGGGTTTACGTAAAAATCACGCGCTTTTTACCCAACGCAATATAATGCGACTTAATTTTTTTGGGGTGTCAGATATACCTAACATCTGCACTACCACCGTCGGGATTCACAGACGGTATTTACCTTTAAACTCGGATTAAAACAGTATTTTCGAATGTAATAAAGCATCGTAATTAAAAATTCTGTGTTTCATGCGATCATCGGTTCATGTGTTCGACTGCTACTGCGTTTACGGTAAAGTTCTGTGAGTCCCACACCATAAGTAATGATTACGTTGCTTGGAAGGTTAACGCTTGAGGGCGTGCTACGGTATTGGTAATATTTGGGGTCGATTCATAACAGTAATCTGTTCAGTCAACTGAACTAGTAAAATTACGAAACAATTTATGCCTACAGTACCACCAAGAGTACATAATAGTGTCACACTCTTTATAGAAGAAGAGTGAGACACTATTATGTACTCTTGGTACCACTAATAGACGCCGTGACTTTGTCATATTATTGCCGGTGGGGGTTCTGATTTTGCGGGGGGGGGGGGTTCAAACATGAGCTATAGTCTATGGTGAAGGGTAGTCACACCGGACACCGCTATGGTATTTTTGTCGGAAGGCGGTGTGTTAAGGGGGGTAATTGCGTTTTTAGGTGTTTTTTTAAAAAGCCATAGCTCAGCGTTTACAAATTCAAATCACAAGCGGTCTTTTGCATTAGGTAAAACAATATCTTTTCTTAAATGTATGCCATGCCTTGAAATTTAACCTGTGATTTTCTTTCCAGTATAAGCGACTAAAGAAAGGTCCTTTCCAAAATATTAAAATTTTTTACAAAAAGTTTGCGCCACAGCTCTGAATCATACGATCATCTGTTGGGGCTGAAAGTTGGTAAGGTTTTTAACATGTTTAAAATCCCCAGGCATGTCCCCCACTTTTTTAATAACTAGTCAATTTACTGAGAAAATAGCTGAAAACCAAACGCACCGAAAATTTAAGATATTTTCTTGTAATTAAAACCCTCTAAAAATGTCCACAGGTGAAATTTCAAAAAAGTGAGAGACATGCCTGGGGATTTTGACCTTTACAATACTGTCTCAAAAATTTATGCTCAGGCGTCGCTTCTAACTTGAGTACTGGTGGCGCAAAGTTTACATAGAAATCATAAAAACCTCGAAAACGCAACTACCACCTTAATTGCTGATATAAGCCTATGACAAGGGAGTTCCTAGTTTCCCTTAGCTGTAATCAAGGGGGGGGATTGTGTTATTCAGTTGGTGATACATGAAAATGAAGCCAGTCTTAAGTTTCGTTTAGGCTAGATTCATACTAAGGCTCGATTCATACTTTCGTCCGTATCTCCGTTCAGCCGACAAAATGACGAAATAATGACGTCACATGCGCTGGCTGATCCACTGCACTAAGCTGCTAGTGACGTCATTCTGCCGGCAAAACGGACATACGGACGAAAGTATGAATCGAGCCTTACAGCCGTATGTATGTCCGTTCTGCCGACAAAATGACGAAATAATGACGTCACATGCGCTGGCTGATCCACTGCCCTAGGCTGTTAGTGACGTCATTCTGCCGGCTGAACTGACATACGGACGAAAGTATGAATCGAGCCTTAGTCGTAAAATTTGTGTCGCTTCAATTTCTATAGTACATGTGACAGTGAATTTTTCCCTAACTGAAGCAACCGATATCGTATAATCACCTGTTTGGAATTGCATAATGAGTGGCCTAATGATATGGTCCATGGCTGGCTCCGTCTAGTCTGTCTTGACCGACATTTATTTGCCTAGTCGGACAAACACGTGTCAGTTTCTAATTACCACTGGCCACACGCTCAGACAGAGACCCACTGAGATCCTGTAAGAAGGCACAATAATTGTTTTCTCAGGATTTCAGGAGATGTTTACTTGTCCATATAAGGAAGACCGTTTGACCAAGATTTTGAGTGATTTTTACTTAGTTGTTGAATGATTAATCTAAATTTGAAGCTTGGAGATTAGAAATGTGTAAAAGTAGTTTTAAGTGGTTTTTGATGTAAATTTAATTAACCCTTTAATACCAAGAGTATCACTGGCTAGACACCCTCATTCTGACACCTTCTAGTTTTTTGGACATTGCTCGAGCTATGTGCGTCGTAGAGACATGGCGAAACCACCATTCGATAGAGAAATGAATGGTGAACAAAATCAGTTGATTAATGGGTCTAGGTCGCACCGTTTTTTAGTTATAAGCGCTCAAACTTGAGAATTTGTAAAAAATTGCGCCATCGCTCAGGCATAGCCTCACCCTAGAGTATTAACACAGTAACTGTGCGCCTGCCAAATTGATTGGTAGAAAAGAAATACACTACATTAGCCGCTGTATCTGATGCACAAAAAGCGGACTCTTGAAGTTGCATTCCAATTTCATAATGTGGCCTTAGAGAAAACACTATACTTTTGCAATGAAAAAAAGTCAAAATTGCAGATTGCTTAGTTAAGTGAAAATTTTAGGTTCTCCGATTCGCTTCAAATTTGCACACAATGTAGCCCCAGGGAAGGCGCATCGCAGATGTAACAAACTGGAACCAATGCTTTTGCCAATTTTTTACTAGGGGCTCCCAAAAATTCAATTTTACGTGTAAATCATAGGCGCAAAAAAGTTTTTTGTGGTTGCAAAGCGCCCCTTTACTCGAAATTTTTGTTAACACTGACGAAGCTGATTTTTACATGGTTCGATAGCCTAACTTCATATCTCAACCTCTATGATCCATTTTTTTAAATTTTTGCTCATGGCCTGAGCAATGACGTCAAATGTAAAATCACTCAAATTTGGCGGGTCCAAAAAACAGCCATTTTTTCACATCTCGCCCCTCGATTTTAGATTTAAAATACATATCAAAAATCCGGATCATACGATTTTGCGCATACATGTGGGCTACTACTATGTCAAGTTTCAGCCTGATTGGCTTAATGTGGTTTGTGCTAGAACTGTCCAAATAAGAGCTACTTTTAGGTTTTTTGGCGTACTTTCGCCTATGTAAATACACTGACAAACGCACTGAACCAAAAGTGCACCTTCAAGCTTAATTGTTCTTATCTGAGGTAGAGGTGCCTTGGGGGAGTAACATATGTGAAAATAAGCAAAATTGGAGAACTTTGATTTTTGACCTGGGTAGCCCCCCCCTTAAGCATAGGCTTCGCTGTGTGGCAGTAGAACTGAAAATTGCCAGCGAAATGCAGAGACCTACCATTCTCCATAAAAACAGTTCAAAGATCCTGTCACTAGAATAGACTAGTCAAGTTTAATAGCACCAGATGTGGTAGTTCATCATGTGGCATCTCCCGTGATCCTCTGGGCATGAAAGGGTTAAACTTATATTCAGTTTTCATTGTGTCGCATGTTTACGAATGCGCAAAGAATCATCGCTAGATCGGTTGCTGTTTTTTGTACTGCGGAACCTTGCGGACACGGACAAGTATGAACAAGGCATTTTAAACCTTAAGATGCCAGTGTGAATAGAATTTAAACCATAAACCTTAAACCTTCAGAGGAAGCGGGTATGACTCTTCTTCTAGTGAAACAGTGTAGTTACATAGTATATGTTGTAAAATATGTTATGTAATTGAGTTGCAAGAAATTCTTTTACCAACTTTACCATATTACACATACAAAGTTAACTCTAATCGTAAGCCATGAAAAGGCTCTCGTCTTCCCAGATCCCTTGAGGAAACCCTTGTTGTTTTTTCCTGTTGTTTGTGGCCCGGCCTGACACAGTCTCCACTCGGAGCTAATTTGGTGCCATAATTAGAGCTATTCACGCATTATCGCCTCCTGAAATATGACTGATTGATCATCACCTTCAACTATATATCTATCTATATCATATATCCTATATAGTATATAATGTAAATAGCATATAGTTTGTGGGTGTGTGTGTTGGAAACAAAACTTTTGAAGATCTATCTCCGCTAGTCTTCTTTATATAGTTTAGGTTTAGGCTCTGGCTAGCGGCTAGTGACCATATAAGGAATGAGTTTAGGCTCATTTATGCTGTGTTGCATGTATCTGATACAATCGCTTTGGGTAGGATTCCTGTGTAATCTGAGAATCAATTGCTTTGGCAGTAGAGTGTTCAAAATGGCAGCAGACTTTTTTATTCTTTACTAAACTTTCTTGTCTTTGGTATTACCTGCGTTTATATCTATGCCGTTTTCGTTGCGTTCTGTTTATGTTACATTGCGTTTTGGTTGGTGTTTATTCTACGCTGCATTGCTTTTTGTTCTTTAACTACGTTTCCTTAGGTTATGTAACGCACGTTAGGTCGTAAGTTATTAAAGTTATGTATTTTTCATGCCAAGCTGTATTTGCAGAGTGGAAGCGCCGCGTATAATCTTGAATGTTTGTTGTTTCCTTTTGACTAATTCTTGAACATGCTAGAAATAACAAGGAAAGCACCTAATGAAAACTACATGCATTCCTATAAATTTTTTTAGAACCTTGTATTAATGGGAAAAATTCGCAACAACTATGTATATTTTGTCGTATCATAGGAATAATATCGTCATTGGCAGCTAATTGGCACCAGGTCTGTTAGCTTCAAAAAGTTTGGTTTCTCACTGAGTAAAAATTTCTGAAAGACTTTTGGTGACAAAAGGGTCTTTGTTTTCGTGTGACAATGGTCCTAACAACAATTAGCTACGGCAGCTTAATACGCTAGTAGTAGTTTTGAGTGTCTTGCTATTCACACAAAACGGCTACTAGTTTATTTAGCGACTAATTGTTATTCAAAAGTTTTCAACTTTTAAAAAATCGCTCGCGAAAATTTGAAAATTGGACGACTTTGAGTCTGAAAAATAATTTTTGAAGTGAAATTTTTCTCAATTGAATCGAACGGGAGCGTGAAAAATAATCTAGCCAGTTTCTTTTGCAATTTCGAAAAAGTTCTTGTGTGAAAATTATATGCAATTGAAGTGATTCGTGAAATTAGTGAAATAATACGGTTGTGTGGAAAACACACAGAGGTTATTTAAGTCATTTTAATCTGTTGCAACAGTGCATTTTCAATACGACTGATTTGAGAGTTTTATCAATTAATGCCATCAGAATGCCTATTTAATTTTTTATTAATTTAATATTTTTTAATTTTAATGGCAGCTGTTGTTAATTTTTGCTAAAATAATTGAATTTTAAGATCAATATCATTTTTTCAATCTACTTAATTTTTAACTTCAATTGCATATAATTTTTATTGTTTAGTCCAGATAGTTTTTAGTTTAATAATTTTTCTACAGTGAACATCACTCTCCACTAAATTCCATTTTTTAATGAATTGTCTACATGTTTGATGTGGTTGGCGATTGCTGCTGCGCCACAGCGCAGCAGCTCATTTAGAAAGAGTCTGGGTATCCAAAGTGCACAATACGTGCTCTTGATACCCAGGCTCTTTTGAAGTATCTCGCATTGTGCTCAC
>JASANF010016599.1:0-10642 GCA_030248245.1 Trissonchulus sp. WLG1_4 | reverse complement strand
TTGGTGCAAATTTAGGTCCAGAAATCACCACTGTTTCCCACTGCGCATATGATAAATAAATATATACATAGTTTTTAGTTTAATCAATGAATAAAATGTGCAAACTGTGGCAAAAATATGTATTGTTGTATGACTATTACATGTGAAAAGAGCAAAAACGGCGGAGTCGTGAAGAATGATCAGAAAGCATGCCGTTTTAAATATTATGTACAATACCAGTATTTCGAGAATTTTGATTCACTGTCACGAAAACGGCATATTTTCTTTTCGATCAAGTCTGTAGCATATTATTTAATATACCAATTTATTGTACTAAAATTCTCTCCAAAAAATTACTCTAAATTATTTCCGTCTTGTACTTAGCAGAAATACGGCTATTTTATACAAGCACCTGGTGCAAACGTTATCACTTAAAAAATATCAAAACTTTACCAATAAAATGTTAAAATTAAATACATAATGACAAGTCAGCAAAGACAAAGCACAACGTACTCCTATGAGTATTTAAATTAAACGCCCAGCAGAATAATACGAAAAACATCTATTTGATCACGTAAAACACATGAATTTTTTGTCTTTTCTTTCAGTGTTGGATATCTTAGGTCTGTTTGTGTAACTTAGCTGATAACGTATACCTATGGCAGTATTTGCCAGCCCAGGAATGTAGCTGAAAATGCGACAGTGCAAATAGTGAAGAATCTGGCACATTTTCTATTTCCAAAGTCCTACTTCCGGAACTTAAAAAGGTTGTAACTTTTAAAAGTTGAGATTTTACTTCAGCAGAACAATTTGGGCTTTTGAGTGCGAAGTTTGTGTTTATAGATATTTTTTCTGAAATATTTAGAAGCCCCATGCTACCCTTGAATTTAAAGAGAGCAACTTTTTGAAAGTAAGATTTTGGTGAATTTGATTGGACATGAGATCACAGGGTGTCGTTTGAACTAGCCATTATGTCCTGTTTACTATTGAGTTGCTTGGAAAATATTCTGCACTGTGTAGAGGCTTCGTTACGTCCGGTAAGCCATTATAGGCGATTTTTGAGTCCTTTTGGGAGACGGTGCGGCTGTTTCTGTATTTTACTGTTTGTAATTTCAGTCTGTGACGAGAAGGGAACGTCACTGCTCTCTGTTAATCCGTTTTCGAACGTGGTCGGGCACGTGGGTGTGGCTTTACACGATTCTGTCACTGAAGGACGGTGTCGAAAATGAAACTGTACAGCATCTCATTTTGGCCACGTATCAAATGCTAAGGTACTGTCACAACAATGTCCTACTAAAATGTCCTTCACTCTGCTTATATTGGACGAACTAATATAGATCGTCTTCAACGTTGCAGGTAGAATTCCGGGTCAATAAGGCCGGATTCACGCTGGCACTTGCACAAGCACAAGCACAGGCACAAGCATAAGCACAAGCACAAGCACAACGCTTGGGCGTTCACACTGGAACTTGCACAAGCACAAGCCGAGCCATTCAAATTGAGGCGCGCGGGTGGTGGGGTGTTTTGTGTGGGGAAGTTTGGTTTTTGTTTCAAAAATTTTGGGCTAAAATTTTTGCAATTTGAAACTTTCTCGTACATTCTATGGAAGAAAGAAAATAAACTAGATAGAGGGGCAAAAATAAAGCTAAAACGCAAATTTGATTTTAAAGATGAAACGAACCAAAATTAAAGGAAAGAAAGAAGAAAAATGAACGCAATACATTCTTTAGTAAATATAAGATCCATTTCGACAAGGGTTAACTCCGCAAAATCACACTTTTTCATTTTAATTTTGCGCCATTTATGACTATACATAAACTGACAGCTGCAAAATCTCTACGCTGATTGGCTTTGCTATTACAAAAGATAAAATTTTTGAACAAGCGTTGTGCTTCTGCTTGTGCTTGGGCAGAATTTTGTGCAGTGTGAACCTGCTGTGCTTGTGCTTGTGCCTGTGCTAGTGCTTGTGCTTGTGCTGGTGCTTGTGCAAGTGCCAGTGTGAACCCGGCCTAAAGTTTCATTTATTTTATTGATTGATTAATTACGGTGGACTGCACCAAATCGGATTAACTGACGATTAGCTTAAGCCGATTTAGCTCAGGCTTAAATTGCTTAAATCGGTTTAAGTCTGCTGCACCAGTGAAGATATTAGCGCAGTTGGCTCTTAAGTTTTAGTTGAAAACTGGAGGTTAGCTGCGATTTAGCTGAGATTTAACTAATTTTCTGCACATGTATAGACCTTTAATGTGACTAGCTACACACCAAATTTTAGCGAAATAAAACGTACGACATACACTTCTAGCGAGTAAAAAAAAAGCTGGCGTCAAAAGGTCAAGGGAGGGGGTTGAGGGAGGCTTCTGTGTGTGTGTGTGTGTGTGTGGGTGTGTGTGTGGGTGTGTGTGTGTGTGTGTGTGTGTGTGTGTGTGTGTGTGTGTGTGTGTGTGTGTGTGTGTGTGTGTGTGTGTGTGTGTGTGTGTGTGTGTGTGTGTGTGTGTGTGTGTGTGTGGGGGTGTGTGTGTGTGTGTGTGTGTGTGTGTGTGTGTATATAGCTATAGCCGGTGGTGAAGGGGCCCCTAGTTTCCAGCTGCAGTAGGGTGCTGTGTTATCCAGTCGTTGATAATGATACCAGAAAATGAAGCCAATGGCTGGGATTCACAACGTAACACTAACACTAGTTTTTTCCTTAAAAGTTAGTGAAACACTTAAAATTGTCCTCGAATCTCGAAACACTAACATGTGTTTCAGACTGAAATTTAAGCGTTTCACTAACTGTTAACGGAAACTTTAGTGTTAGTATTAGGTTGTGAAACCCAGCCAATAAGTCAGCAGCAACCTGTATGGTCTTTCTTGGGTGCCACATTGGGCCACATGAGGCATCATGAGGCATCGTGTGGCACCCCACGGCGAATCGTCAGGAATCGCTCGCCGTGCTTTTTTTTTCCATGGGGCACCACATGCGGCTGCCAATTAGTAAGCACCATTGATTATCACCTGAAAGTGACTTCATACAAGTGCTTGAAGGACGATTTAAGGGCTTAAACTTGATCATTTGAGCTGTGAGTTAACACTGTCACTTTTGGTTAGTCTATCACGGCTTATAAGAGTACACAGCTCATAAATTCGATCTCATTAAGCTACAAAATTTAAATACTTTTTATAATTTCTTACGCATAGGTAATTTATGCACAAGAAACATATCACACATGTCGAAATTCAATGGAAAATCTTCGTAACTGCTTAGTATTCTGCCCGTTTACGAGCCTAAAGATTCAAATTCCCATCGTGTGAATACGTTTCTCCGGGGGAATCCTCTGGGGACACTACACGATGCTACATGATGCCCCAAAGGTCACCCTATGTGGTGCCACATGGGGCGCCCCACGTGAAGATTCCGCACGTTTTTCCCATCGTGTGAAACAGGCTTTACATAGTACCGGAAAGAATTTATGGCCAAAAGTTCTTATTAGAAACGCACTACTCTTGTATGAATCCATGATTTTATTTTCTAAAATATGTACATTCTTTTTTAGCGATTCTGAAGCGCGAATTTTACGAACTAGTGGTTGGCTAAATGGAAGGAACATGCGGGTGGTCAGTTCGAGTACCCCTACAAAGTCCCCCTCGGAAACGACGGAATTCCTCACCCCCACCCCTGTGAATCCCACATCGCCAGCCCCAAATTCAGGGGGGACTTTTGTGTCCCCCCATCCGACTGCCCCGGACCCCCCTGCGCCGAAAACGCCCGAGAAGTCCAAACGCAAAATCACCCCCTACCGAGAAAACAAACAAACAAAGCCAAAATTGTCGTATTCCCGATCGGAACCCAAACTTGCTGAATCGGGACCGGGTCCTCATAAATGGCCACCGACCCCGGAAAATTCGCCGCAAGAGGGTTGCCGGCCTAATTCTCGAAAACTGACTCTTGAACCCGAATCCTACCATAATTTTTACCCTCATCACGTTCCACACCAAAACCCGGGAACAGAAGCCTTGCTTTTGACCCCCGACAACTCGCCGAATTCCCACGGGCACCCACAGTGGCTTCTGAATCACCCCCGTATGCCGGCCCCTGGCTACGGACCAGCGGATATTATGATACGACCCCCGCCATACTCCGTGGCTAATGCCCTTAGCGCTCACCCCTCCCATGTAGTGCCTGAAGGTGCTACTGCAGTCGCTGGCCCTCATAGTATGTTTAGTCAGTTTAAAGACTGATCTTTTGCCCATAGCTATGTACATACTTTATGTTTATATTATATTATATAGCATTTCTAATGACGATAGAGTTCTACTGTACTAATGTACACCCATTTACATGTAAGTTATTTTTACAGCGCTTGATATGATATTCAGACAGTACTATGTTTTTGTGAAATTCGAGATTTCTGCACAGCGTTTTTTCTATTTTTTTTGAAATACGGACCCACTGTACGCCTGTGTTTTCCGTTTGAAACTAAACACTCACTAGCTTTTTGTGTATTTTCAGACATGCTCCTTCCGCCCCCGCCCCCCCTGATTCGAGGCCAGAGTCTGCCCCCTGCCCCAGCTCCGCACCCCTCGCAGGATTTGCCTGTAATCGAACCAGATGCCGTGGAAGCCTACTTGCGAAATGTTGAAACAGGGGATTTAATCGGGTTAGTGCAATCAAGAGTACATAATAGCGTCTCACTCTCTATAGAAGAAGAGTGAGACACTGTCCAACCTGCCTGTGTTCTAGCACAGGCAGATGCGCTGGTCGTTTTTAGGGCACATTTTGACATTTTGTGCAACATGTGGCTGGCTAATCAGCGCGTAGATTTTCTGCGTAACCACTTTAGGATATAATCGTTGATGCGTTTAACTTTTAAGAAATTGAGAGAAGTGTATATCTCGAAAGTTTCTCAATCAATTTCGCTGAGTTTGCCAAAGTGTTTGCAAACCTTTTTTAATGTTTTTTCAAGCAGACTAATGAATAAATAATGGGTTATGAACGTTTTTATCCCTATCTTAATGCTTATCAACGCCTGAGCAATTATATACTACAAGAGTTTACGCCGAGAAACTACGCGCTGAGTGGCCAGCCACATGTTGCACACAATGTCAACATGTGGCCTGAAAATGAGCAGCGCATCTTCTTATGCTAGAACACAGGCAGGCTGGAGAGTGTCTCACTCTTCTTCTATATAAAGTGAGGCGCTATTATGTACTTTTGGTGCAATCAAGAGGACCAGTGTCTCATTCTGGTAAAAAGATTGGCACGCAGTTCTAGGTGTCTATAGTCGAACGCAGACAAATGCGCTTGCTGGTCAAACTCAACAAACCGTATAGCACAGCTTGTACATGGCTTCCAATAAACGCGCATGCTAAATTGACGCGTGAATATTTGGCTAGCCAATAGGAAATCCGCGTAAGTGGCAGCTGTCGCGGATGATGCAATCCCACTAGTTAGGGGTTGAGCAGCGCATCAGCCTATGCCTTTTCAAAAATTAGCTGAATTAAGTTAACTAGATTAGCTTCATAACTCAGCATAAGATTAATTTCAATTCATAAAATTCTGGAAGTAAATGCGATTGGCACGGCTTAGTGGTTTTACAAAGTTTCATGAATTTTCGTGAATCTCGTATTGATTTATTGAAGTTAATCTTGTTAATATAATCTCGTTAATATATATACTTCATGAAATGGCTTCAAGATTCGCGATGCTTGTTCAGAGCAACGCTAGGCTTATTGTTGCAGTTTATTATGTTTCAGGTGTGAGGACTTGTTGCCAGAAAACGGGCGGATGTCTGCGGGTGGCTGGGCGGTGGGGGGCGCGGCCGAGTCCTCCCCTGGCGCGGGCAACAACCGCTGTGGCGCCGCCAACTCCCTCATTGTGCGGCGCCACAGCGAGAGCCTGTTGTCTTTCATGAAGACTGGGCCCAATCGTTTCCAGTCCACAAGGCTGTCTTGTTCCGGTGAACTTGGATATTAATTGTTGGGGGATTGTTAATGTATTTTTAATTGCCTTAAATGGATTTGATTAAAATAGACAGATAATTTATAGGGCAACATGGCTGAAATTATTTTTTGTCATTATGGCTGAGAATCACGAAATGGGCATAATTTTTGACTCAGTGTAAGACTAAAGGCCGGTTCACACGAGGCAATTTGCTGGCAATTTTCAAGCAACCAACTACCAGGCAACGCGCAAGCAACGCGCGTTGCTTGAAAATTGCCTCGTGTGAACGTGCAGGCGATTTCCAGGCAACCAACTCCACCATTTAGCACGAAAACAACCGCCAGTTTGAAATTTAGGCGGGCTAAAATTTGATTGGCGGTTGCCTTCTGGTTGCCTGGTGATCGGTTGCTTGAAAATTGCCTCGTGTGAACGTATTTTTGAAAGCAACTTCCAAGCAACGCGCGTTGCTTGCAGATTGCCTGAAAATCGCGTTGCCTGCGCGTTGCCTCGTGTGAACCGGCCTTAATCTTTTTGAATGAAAATAAAATCGCAACTATCAATTTTCAACGTGTATTTTAAGCGATCACGTATTCGAACCGAAAATTGATCGTTTCATTTTTGTGTCAATTTTATTATCTAGTAACTCCCACTAAATTAGTTAGGTACCTACTTGGCCACTTGTATAGTGGTCTAGGATGCTCCATGGGTAGTAGGGTACCTCGGCAGCATTTTGTTAGATATAAGCTTAAAGTGGTAGTAACGATTTCGACGATATGCCTTTGAAGCACGTTTTTGCAGGTATTTTCAAACTTACAGCAAACACGTAATATTTTTTCGGAAATTAAACAAAAATTGTGATGTGTTCTTCGATTTTCGATGTGATGTTTTTTTTGATTTCTCGAAATTCCTAGTTTAAGGCTAGCCACTACGTTGGCTTACAAAACACTAAGCGAACGTGGTAGCCAGTCTTAACATGCACATTTCTAAGTTAATAAAATATTATTTGTGTACATTTTGATCTCGTTTCATTAAATTAATAGTTCCTTGGTTAATACTTTACTACTCGCTTTAAAAATGAGCTTTCACTGAAAACTAATGTAAGAGATCGTCGAAATCGTTACTACCACCTCAAATCGGTTTAAAAGAAAGAGTAAAGGGTTCTCTGACGGTAACCATTGTAGTTCGGTGAAAAATAAAAAATATTTTAATCTAATTGCATCGTTATTGGTATAAAAAGCTTTCATGGTGTTACGTATATTTTAGCAAATAAATATGAATTTCAACAAAGCCACTTCTTTTTAGTAAGTAAAATTCTGTAAACTAAGTTTATCCGTTGTATCAAAAATATGCCATCGTTTAGTATACAGTTATAATGCGCGTTTTCTATTTTTGGCCAAATTATTTTATGAAAACTGATAAACCATACCATAGCTTTCGTTCCTGAAATTGCTAACTTTTTTTATTTGTCAGACTTGTATGTATTGTTTATAACCATCACAGTTTACTGTACAAAATATAATACTTGTGGCTGTTATTTATTGTTTGAAGGAGCATATTTACTTTATTGTATAAGTATATAGTTGCTGTATGTACCGAAATTAAGTTTGTATATCTCAGTAGTATATAGCAATATCACATTTATTGCCTTGTATTTTTTTATGTATTTTGCAACTATTATGGGTTGCGAATCACATACGAAGATCAAATGTTATATACAACCATGGATGAATATATATATCGATACCCCGAAATTAAAAGTTTAATCTCAACTTTTTCGCTTTTCTAGTTTTATGGACGACTAAACGTTTCAACATCAAGCAATATCCCATGAGGTTTTCCAAAGAGATGTTAGCGTTCTGAATCCAAAATGAGAATTCCCGACACTGGAACACCTATATATTATATATTATAAAAATTAAAAGAGACAGAGATATTATATACATAGGTGATATGTATGTGTCGCATACGGAAGATTCACTGTTAATTTTTATAATTTTTAGGCCCTTATTTTACGCGTTTATCAAATGTAATTGTTCTCCAATCGTTTGCTCTTTTTGTTGCCTTTAATACACTGCCAAATTTTTATTTTTGTATCATTTTGTTCTGGTTTTGCTTTATTATAATGATTTATGATGTGTAATTATTTCTTGCTTCGGGGTTGTTTCATATATTATGTATTTGTGGTAATCTTTTTGTGAATTTTCAATCAATATTCAAAAGAAATAGTGAATTTGTTGACTGTGTTTTTACGATAATCAAGCAGATCTGTTTTTACTCAAAGGGCCAATTCCTAAAATGAATTAACGGATGAGATCACAATTACTTTTCCCCATAATGCGCGCTTCCCACTGCAGGTTTAAGGTTTAAGGTTCATGGTTTAAGGTTTAAGGTTTAACGTTTAACGTTTCATTCACACTGGCAGTTTAAGGTTTAACGATATTTGAATGTTGTACATTCATTGGATGGATGCAGAAGCTCCGCCTACCAACAGCTGATTGACAGAATACACAAGCTCCGCCTACAACTCGTAGCTGATTGGCTGAATCCTTAAACCTTAAACCAGAAAGTTGAAATTTTCAACATCGTTATACCTTAAAACTTACACCTTAAACCTTAAACCTACGCAGTGGGAATGTGTGCTATGCTCAAATCATGTTCTACATTAAACCTTTAACTTGGAGTGGGAAGCGGGCATAACTTGTGCAATTGTCTATGGATTCATACAATTCTTGCTTTAGCACTTATTCGTATCATCTCCCGCTGTTTCAACTTTTTTCATTTTGTTTAATCCATATTTTTAAGCCATAGTTTGAAAGTTGTCTACAAATGATACAGAGAAGCAAGAGTACATAATAGTGCCTCACTCTTACAGAAGACGAGTAAAACACTCTCCTGCCAACTTCATCTCCTGAAATTGTCATACTTGTTTAAGTTTTTTAAAGAAGCATGCAGCTTATCAGCGCGTAAATGCTGCGCCTACAACATTTGTACAACACCCTAGTGTAATAACAACAATTACACAACACAGTAGCACATAATCGCTGATGCGTTGATAAGTGATAAGAATGTGACCTAATCTATCTTATTCTTACAACAAGGTTGTAAGCACATCACAAAAATACCTTTAGAAATGAAAATGAGAAAAGTTCATCGTACATGTTTCTTATTTAATTTAGCTAAAACTGCCAAATATTTTCTGTATTTCCACACCTTTTGTGACTTGTGATGTTCTTGAGTTGTATGTTATTAATTTTATATCTCTCTGTTATCACGTATCAACGCATCAGCATTTTGCACTATAAAGTGATTTACGCAGACAATCCGCGCTTTCATTAGTTCCTTTGTACTTGTTTAAGAAATTCTGAACATGTTGGCCAATTTTAACGTGCGCATCTGCATGCGCTATGTCACAGGCAGACTGGAGAGTGTCTCACTTTTCGTCTATAAAAGCGAGTGTCACTACTGTGTATTGTTCGGAAAGAAAAGTTGTTACTGTTACTCAGTGTCTTCTAATATAATAAATAATATCCTTAACTGGAACCCTAAACTTTGTGAAAGAGTTGATGAAGGTTTACACTTAGACTCAAAACATTTCAATGGTTGTGTCAAGCTAAAACTTAAACGTACAACTTAAAAAACTTTAATGCACTGGTTTAAAATTGCAGTAATTAGCAAGATAATATTGAAAACGAAAAATTGAAAAAATGCTGTTTCAATATTTATGCCTAGGTTTTCATCTTGATTGGAACTTGTCGGAATAGATTTTACCTTCATGATGACTTTTAACACAGTAAAATGTTTTTCTTTCATATTTTATGTCCATGCCTAGAGCTTGAAGGTGTAGTAAAGGTCAAGTAAGTCTAACAGAAGAAATACAAATAATGTCAGGGTTATAATCCGAGGATGGAGTGGACCTTCCATACAAAATTTCGCTTGCAAAGTAAAACCAAACTTGTTTCCAAGTAAGATGAAAACTTGAATCAATAGTCAATAATTCAACAAGTCAATATTGTCTAAAATTCAATTTTAATTAATAAAAAGCGAATCGCATATGAAATGAGGGCAAAATTAACACTGCAAATCCATTCATGGGCAATCTAATCCTTTTTATGTCAATTGTCCCCAGCTATGTTTCCATTTTCTTTTTTATGACTAGATTGATTGATTTAGCTAGGTCTAGATTCTGCGATTTTTTGTACTTTTATACTTTGCTTAAAAAACAATTTCTTTGTTTCCGCCAAGAAGGTGTTATTAAAGACAATGTAAAATAAAAAATTAACCCCGTAATTGAGGCCAAAAAGTGCAATACCATAATATAGTATTACAGAATAAGAATTTTTGAATCTCAAAACCCCACCCGTTGAAGAAAACGAGGTATATAGAGGAGCTGGTACTGTACAGACTAAAAAAAATACGAAACAAAAAAACATCATTTTCGACCCCCTGGCACGTTTGCTTAACTCTTTTTTTGAAGCTGCCGAAGCGGCTAGTTTGATACGCAAGTAAATAGCTATATAACAGATCAACATTACAGTGTAGCCGTCCCGCGGGGATAGTCAACTCGCAATAACCGCAGCAAGAGCACAAGTCCGAATTTACTGGTTCAAAGTCTTTATTTTAGATCACATATACGTTTCCGTCGATATAATATAATGGCATAGCTCACGTCAAAGCCAATAAACACCGCCGATCATCAAACCAGCCCAACACTGACTGACTCCCCTATTCCCCGTAAAACCTGTCTTT
>JASANF010016598.1:0-18268 GCA_030248245.1 Trissonchulus sp. WLG1_4 | reverse complement strand
TTTTTTGCCCTACTGTTCTAAGTTCGCCTAGTCTCACAATAGTGCAAGTGCAACAATTATAGTGCAAAATGAGAGATTTCATCATAAAAACTCAATACGAGTCACCAAATGTTGGTGATCGCACAATTGTTACAGTAGGAGTTGTAAAGCTTAGCAACAGGTCTCTGTAGTCAATGCTACAGTTACCTATCGAAAGTGTTAGAAAAACCTAGAAACCTCCTAGTCTGAAAGTCAAGATTTCATTCTCAATTTTGTTACAGTCCTGTCTCAGAAAACTTTTCGTTCAGTCGGCAATCAGCGTTTTCTTGTTTTTAGCAACCAAAATAATTGATCAGCTGCTAGCGCGCATTTTGAAAGATATTTTAGCAAGAAGTATAATATTTTTAATTTTATAATTATTGCTCTGCACAGTACGGGACAAATGATTATTCATTATTATGGTCTTTTTGTTTTAATGCTCGATATTTAAGATTTAAGATTTAAGTTATTGCATTATATTTTAGAAATAGTCACCTGTGAAGACGACACTGGAAACTGCTGGAACAAATTTGCGCCGGCCTGCAAAAAACAACTCGCCTATGCCAATAGATCTCTTCCAAAAAATGAAAGTCTCAATCACGGCCCGTGTCTGAACGGCAGTGTTTGCGCAATGAAAAATGGAAAGCGTATTCCCGGCTGCGAAACACGGGACGGGTGGCAACCTTGTTTTGGTGACGTCAGTAAAGACATGGAGTCTGTCAATGCCACACTAAGAGATAGAGATTTGGGACCAAAATGCCCAAGACCATCTTACAGTGAGCGAGTAAAGTCATCTACAGACCAACTAAAGTTACTTGCTACAGACTAAGGAGTCAAAATGAAATCGAATCAAAGTTTCAGAGGCAAAGTATATGGTTTACATAAACTCTGACTTTGGAATAAAGTGACTCCGACTCTGCTTTGACTTCAGAGTTTGCAGCAAGTTAATTTTAGATGATACTCTAAACTCTTGACAATGTCAGTGATAGGATGGCAAACTGCACTTAAGGGTTTCTTTTGAGTCTGACCTTGAGTTCAAGTTATGTAAACCAATTTATTTAAATTCCAGCTAAGTCGCAGCTAAACCTCGGTTCTCAACTAAATAAAAGCAAGTTTCAGTAACCCAATTAAAGATACTAAAGTTTAAGCTAAATCTGGTTGAGCTAATGCACTAAGGCGAAACAAATTAGGCGTAGTCCACGAATAGTTTGATATGGATTGGCTATCAGTGTAAAAAAAGTGTAAAAAAGTTTATTTTTACTATTATTGGTATCTTCCAGCCTATCAAGACTAAAACAGCAATGCTTAATAAAAGTCAGTAATATTTAAATACTCAATATTTCAAAAGTCCAAAGGAGCGCAGACCAGTAAAGCGCACCGTACAAAACACACAAATCATACAGTACCTATAAAACAATCTAGCATCGTTAAACTGAGTCCTTATTTATCGTTAAATTTTGCTATTGAGTGTGGCCTGTTTATCTTAAAGATTTTTATGTATTCCTGTTTTAAATTTCAATGACTATTTTTCAATCTGCTTTCTCATTTTTTTATTTACTTGCGGTTGCAGCCGGATCTCCGCATGTTCATTAGCTGCAATTACAATTCCTTAGCTAATTCTGCAATTTTGTATATTCCTAGGAGTTGAACTGAACAGTTAAATGGTTGCGATGGCAAAAAATACCTAATTCATTTTTAGTGGACGTGGAAGACCCTCGCTGCCGTACTCCGGAGGGACAGTGTTACATGTGGAATATACCCTACTGCAAACTACGACAGTATCATGGAAATAAAACTACAACCTTACTGGATAAACCATGCCTAGCTTGGGACGATCCTGCTCATGATAGCAAGTACCTGCCCAATTTCCACAGTTTTTTAAACATTTATATCTAAGTTCCGAAACGAATTAAACGGATTAGATTAAATATGTGTAGCCGACTTAGTACTTAACTTAACTTGAAATCGGGACCGACTAACAGAAAAATATAGACTGTATTCGGTAATCGATTCTTTTTAATTACTTTGGAAGATTTAATTGATGTTCTTGAATGTTTTAATAGTGTTTTTAACCGAAAAACTCATTTTTATCTTTTACGTCTTATTTTTCTCAAGATTCCTGAGATATATTACTTCTGTTTACCGGCTGTGAGCTTCATTCAATTATATCCTTAACTCTATGGGTTTGTAATTTAGTTCATTGTCAACATGGGTTTCACTTTTCACTTCTTCTAGAACTCTTAACAATTTTAGTCCTTTTGTAGTTACCAACCAAACAGGGCGGTGAATGATCTCTTCATAAAGTCCAACGGAGCTCACGATCAGTGTCGACCATCTCGACCGCTGGAAGGAGCGCCATGGTGTTACACCAGAGCAAAACACAGCAAAATAATACACGCCGAGTTTTGCTACTATCTGGATCCAGCATTGCGTATGTCGGTGATATGAAAACATGTACTTCTCGTAACCTTCTCATAAGTTCACCCATAAATTCAAGACTCTATGTAAAGACTTATGATAAGCTTCTGAATTTGCCTCCTGCTCAGTAGTACAGAGCTGACTGCTTGCTCAGTCTGAAGGTTGCAAGCGGCTTCCGGAGTACATGAAAGGAAACAATACCACAAAAAAGGGCACATCAGCACGTCTATGCTTCTAGACTGTTGTCATGTTGCCTTTGTTGTTATTAGTAGATTCTCACGAGATTAAATAAGTGACAAGTAACTACAGTACCGACCAAAACCATTTGCTTAAACCTCCGGAGTGAAAACAAAGTCGGGGTTAAATTGGATTCAATTGAATATAGAGTACAATTTGAATTTGGTTTTCAGTATATAATAATGTTTATACTTTGACTGCGGAATCAAGTAACTCTGACTTCGTTTTGACTCCAGAGTGTTTAGCAAGTAATCCTGAACAATACCAACTTTTCAGCATACTGTGGTTGCACTGATTTACAAGAAAAGTGCTGGAATGTTTTAAACGTAAAATGTCTAAAGGACTACAAAGGGGACAAAAGAACAACGTTTGACGACAAACCGTGTGATGACAATAAAGTTTGTTCGTTTAAACCCGGTCAAGTTATTCCCGGATGCTATGTGACTCGAGGCAATGAAACGGTCTGGGAACAATGCTACTACAATATGCACCTGCCGGAGTGCCCTAACAAACGTTAGCTCTGTAGTGTCAGACACTTATAGAAGAAGAGTGAGACACTCTCTTGTCTGGGTATTAAAGAACGCAGGCATATAGATGAGATTAGATTGAAATCTTCCTACCGCTTAATGTTTTTTTAAGCAAGTATTCAGCCCGTCAAACGCCACGTTTTTATTGGCCCTACGCTTGAACGTGCTCAATCAGAAACTTAAGGCTGCCCAAGTCCTATATCCGGCACTTTACGGTACTTTTTTAAAAATGCGGTACCGTCATTTCCGAACAGTGAAAGATATGGTATGAAAACCCAGCGGGAATGAACAAGCTTTGACAGCTGCTTTATTCCCTCAGGGCCATAATGCCGTATTTAGCAAACTGGATATAGGACCGATTGACGTAAAAAAAAATAGGACCAATAGTTATTAAAGAAATTATAACTAAAAAAACAAAATTTATGAGTTGAATTTTTTCAAAATGGGCATCTACTGCGCTCAAGCAAGAAAAGCAAGGCAAGCAGAAAAATATATCACTCTTCTTCCATAAGAAAGATACAGTAATGCATGCTCTTGTTATGACCAAACATTTCCTTTTTTTCGACTAATCGCAACTTATCTATTTATTAGAAACATCTTTTTAACAAAGTAATATTGTGACAAGCATTTTTCAGGAGTCGTTAAAGTTCTTTCGGAGTTTAATCTAAGCTTTTTCAATTAAGTTGAATAAAAAAGTTCAACATTTAAGCTTCAAATAAACCGCGGCCTGAAACAAAAACATTAAACTGCAAATTCAATACATATAAACATATTATAGGTATTTCTCATATTCTATTAGTACTATTTTTCGTAATTAGGTATGTATTTTTTATTTTTTATTAGGATGTTCATAAACTTGTTGTTGCCACAATGTACATTGTTTTTCAATTTTTGCATGCAAAGTATTGCATAATTTTGCAGGCACAGGAGAAATACTTAATAGCCGTTGCGTGAATAAAGCGCAAACCAGCTACAACACTCTTCTACCCTCGTGCATTATTGTTGGAACCTACTGGGGCAACCGCAATTTTACAGTGACTGGACATCGGTGTAAAACTTGGTCCACTTATAAGAATAAATTTACCAAAATGAATGAAGGCAATTTCTGCAGAAACAGTCAATACTTAGCATATCCCTGGTGCTACAGTGAACATCCAAAAAAGAAGTGGGAGTTCTGTTTCCAGAATTTTGTAGTGGCAAAACCTGGTATGTCTCATCCAAATTTAAGCTTTTGAAATAAAAAAAATAGCTAAACCAATTTTATGTGTGCTTAAATTACTTAAGGCCAATTTACACGATCGAACTTGCTCCGAACTTGCTCCGGACCGAACTTGCTCCGAACCTAGTCCGGAGCAAGTTCGGAGCGAACTTTTGCATGCACACGATCGAACTAGCACCGAACATTGGCGCTCCGAACTCGCTCCGAACTCACTCCGAACTTACCAGAGCAGCCAATTAAAATTTAGCTAGAATATATGTAAACAGCCAATCAGATTTAACGTTTGAAAAACATCACCGTTCCTTCAAACTTTTGATTATTTTGCCGCCAAAATGTTTTAAATGCGGGCAGCGGCTGCGATTGGTGTTATTAGTGTGTTGTGGGCGATTCTCACCCAAACGTAAAAGCAGTCGACACTGTTGGGCGCAACTTTGGCTTCTGCGTCGTCAAAAAAGGGTTGCTACAATAATTTGGTTGAAGAACTCCGTCTAGAAAACCCGTCGAGTTCCCACAGATGGTTTCGGATGAACGGCGTGACATTTCGACTGCTACGTGATATAACTGATTTCGAAATCAAAAAGTTAAAAGTTCAGTTAAAATAGTTTTGTGTAATTCATGTGGAGCAATCTATGAAAACTATGAAACTAATTTTTTATTTAGTCAGTAACTTACCTGCATATTTTTCCCCAAGTTGCTTCGCCAAAGCATCAAAAGCCGTTGGCGCAAGTGCTGACACAAAAACGCAAACGCTGATTGAACAGAAACTATATGTAGCAACGGAGACTAGTAGCGTGGGAAAATTTTTTCTAAGCAATTTGATTGGCTGCTGAACGGTAGGTCCGATGCAAGTTCGGAGCAAGTTCGGTGGAGCATCGAACCTTCGAGGCAGGTTCGGAGCAAGTTCGGAGGTGGTCCGGAGTAGGTCCGGAGTGCGTTTACACGATCGAACATGCTCCGAACTTGCTCCGGACTAGGTTCGGAGCAGGTTCGGTCCGGAGCAAGTTCGGAGCAAGTTCGATCGTGTAAATTGGCCTTTAGATGAACACTTTTAATAATCATTTTTGTATCAATGTTAAAGTTGCAAGCAATTATTATAAAATTGTTTTAACATTTAGGAAAGAACCACTCGGTTAATTCAAAAACTGTCATTTTTGTTTTAAGCAAATGTTTTCAGAAACCAGATTTTCGGCTGATGCTCTAGAATTGTTCACGGACAGTAAAGCCAACGAAAGATGCAAAGAAGGTAAATTTATTACAAAACACTACGGTTTTTTCATGTTTGCCTTTTTGGCTAATATTTGCGCATTTTTTGCAGCAATTTCGCTTTTTACTGTTTAGGGTTTAGAATAAGTGGATGAAGACAGCCATTAATGTAATATGAAAATAATGCTGTTACCTGATAATATTGACTAGCTTAGTCTGTTCCATTAGTTTTTAATCACTCTATAAAAAAATTACCAACAGATACATACTGGAAATGTATGGTTAAAAAATGCCTGCACATCTGCAACCACGTATACTTTCAACTGGTGTCTTTTTAAATTTAGCTGTGGCTAATAAAGATTTCAGCGATGACCCCATATTTGACATTTTTGGATTTCGATTTGGTTGCAGTCAGGCTTGCGATCTTGTATGTTCCAATAGTTCCGGGCCAATTTCTTTAACAATTGCGCAGAAGAAAAATAGCTCTGGTTACGACACTGCCGATGATTATGCCTTTACTTGTGACTGTGACAGGTGACAACAATTATAGTTTACTTTTTTGTGCTGCGACAGTACAACAGTTTTTTAATACTTATTTGTCAACTCGATTGTGTAACCTTACCTACTTCAGCTTCACGAATACCGGAGGAAGCAACGACGTGACTAGGGTGCTTTGTATTGCATTCTTTTGCCATAATGTTGCCTGTTCATAATAATTACATTAAAAAACATTTGCAACGTGGTTTTCAACATGGTTTTCAACAACATAGGTTTCACATGGTCCATGAGAACTCGCTTGTCCATAAATACAATTCTTAAGCGACTGCTGAACACAACTACTGTTTTAATGCAGGAAGAATGACCGCTTAGTGGGGTCTGCAGTGGTTAACGTAGATTGCTAACAAACTCGGACAAATATGAACCATACTTGAAGACAGCATACTATGAAGCGCATGCAAAATTTTGCCGTTTTGTTTAGTTTATACAGTTTAAATTATGAAATGAACAGTAAAAACAATGCTATATACTGGTAAAAAACTAAATACTGCTGGCTTTGGGTACTTAAATGCAGATACCTGTTATATTTGGCGTTGACCAATTATTTTCAGCTCCTGTAAAACACCGTCTTTGACCTTATCTAATGTGATTAACACCTATAGATCGGAATGTTTACAATCAAATTCAGATCCAGCAATAACGGACGAACTTGAACGACGTCATCGGGTTGTCAGCGCCATTTCAACTGTTAAGTTCACAAAGCAATATCCTGAACGAAATATAGCTGAAATGCTTGGTGGTATGTTGTTGTTAAGCCCGGTTTATACTTCGTGTTTTGTGTTTTGTGTTTTAGTGTTTAGTGCTTTGTGTTTTCACCCAGTGTTTTGCGCTTTTCTGTTCATGTCCGAAAGCTGTGTTTTTGCGTGTGCTTTTGTGTTTTGTGTTTTGTGCTTTTGATTTTGTGTTTTCAGACATAAAAATTTTGTGTTTTGTGCTTTTTAGAGTGCTTGTGTGTTTTTGTGCTTTTGTGCTCGGCACTATCCAGTTTATACTCTAAAGCACATGAACGCAAAGCACACGTCACACGTTTTTATTCTGTAATCAAATTAAACTGTCAAGTATAATCCAATGAGCCTTTTACTTTAAAAACCTTTGTTTGTACATTGTTATTATGTTTATTTTTTTAAAAAGTTTGTTTATCAATTATTTTATTTAAAAATATTGCACTATAAAAATTCGAATAAACTTTATAGTTAAAACCCAAACAAGTTAAAAGTTTTCGTGAATTCACATTACATAGTATTAATGAAGACTTTGATAAGAACAAGAGCCAATTTTGATTGGCTAAACACAAAAACACATTTTGAAAAGATGAACGTTGCCCATGTTTCGAAAACACATCCAAAGCACATCGAAAACACAAAAGCACAAATCAAAAACACAAAACACAAAAGACAAAGTATGAACCGAAAAACACAAAAGACAAAAGCACAAAACACGAAAACACAAAAACACGAAGTATAAACTGCAAAAACACAAAAGCACAAGTCAAAAACACAAAAGCACAAAGTATGAACCGGAGAACACAAAACACGAAGTATGAACCGAGAAAGCACAAAACACAAAGCACAAAAACACGAAAACACAAAAACAGAATACACAAAACACGAAGTATGAACCGGGCTTTACAGACAAAGTTTTACAATTGCTTGCAAGGGTTGAATTTCATGATACATTAAACAACGTTTGCACAAAGTCAAAACTGGGCAGTGGGCCTCACAAACCAAATATTGAAAAGATATCCATTGTTAGTTGCAGCTTAAAATACGCTGAAAAACCACTTATCAAATATAAACATAAAGTTCCATAACCCTCTAGTAACTTGAACATTATGAATGTTAGCAGTCTTGCTAACACTAGCAAACAATTATCAGTGCTTTTAATCAATAGCGAGAGCTGTGGTATTCAATTAATATAACAACTTACGTTATGTTTTGCACGTTATAATAGTTTGTCGTTGTATGAAACGAGTTAATCAAAATAAATCGATACTGAATAATCAAATTGGCGAATAATAAAGACTTTTATAAAAAAGTTACATACTTTATAAATACCAAATCAATGTCAAGATATATTTTTTATTTCTAAATTTTTCTATTTAAGGTTCTGAAATAATTTGACTAGTATTAACCGGACTGAAATTGAGCCGAAACGTAGGAAAACTTGATAATACTGTTTCAAGGTGGCGTTCCTAGCTTTTAATTATCATGTATATCACCAACCTGTGTAGAAGTTCAATTTTCAACCCAAGTTTTATCAAAGCGAAATTTTTCAAAATATATTGTAATTTGGTAAGCTACTAAATTAGTAATATTACTATCGCGAAGTGACGTGGCTAAACGTTTTCAGTCCAAATTTTTTTCTACAATGTTTCATATGTGCGTGTTTGAGCTAAAGAGTTTAAGTACCTGCAGAATAAAACAATTAACCTGCTAAATTTAAATACCTATCAAAATAAATGCCGTAGAGATGGCCGTAACTAGAAGTATGTATTAGAGGCTGCCATTGAAGCGATGGCAAAAATTATTTTTTTCAGTTACGTCAGCTCCTGGCGAATCTTGTGAAAACAACGAAGTCTGCGTTGGCAATACTACTTGTGATGGAAAACTTTGCCAGTGCGTGCCTGGATTTTACAAGAGTAATTCAACCTGCTTTAGTAAGTATAGTATATATATACTATAGTAGACACATTACTTTTTTGTGCGACATTTTATGTCTATAGCGATAAAACGTACATTTATTGGTCTACTTGTTGAATACATTGCATTGTGGCAATTTCGATCTTTTTGCAACTATTATTGTATTGTCCCAGCATAGTATGTCGCAATTCATATTTTGTGTATGCAGTTTGAAGAAAAACACCATCAACATATCCAAAAGATTTGTGATATTATGGCTTGATAAATAGTGATTGTAATCTTGGTTTAAAACATTTTCAGTTATGCCGCAACCAGGCGATGATTGTGAAAATGACACGACTTGTGATGGGAATAGTACTTGTGACGGACAAACGTGTCAGTGCAATCCTGGGTTTTACTTGAGTAATTCTACATGCCTTAGTAAGTTGTGTGACATTGTCTTAATTAGTCTAAAACTTTTTGAAGAAGAATGGCTTACTAAGAAATAAAGTAAATGACAATATTCGAAATGATGTTGATCTACTGGCTATGCTATATCTAAAAAAATAAAAAAATCAAAGTCCTGTTTGCATTTTCAAATTGCCTAACTAAATCAAATTAAGGTAACTAACTCAAGTAACTCAACGCTGAAACATGGTAAGACACAGTTATTCTTCTGTGTTATTTCCGTAGACGTGCAAATATTTTATAATTACGTAGTCTTCATGACTAGCGTTTACAGTTCTAATTTAATAACATTTTCAGTTATGCGGCAACCAGGCGATAATTGTGAAAATAACAAAACTTGTGGTGGCAACAGTACTTGTGACGGAGAAACTTGCCAGTGCAATCCTGGATTTTACCTGAGTAATTCTACATGCCTTAGTAAGTTTTGAGACAAAAATTTTGTAAATTGGCTAATATTTTTGAAAGTAGAATGACTATTAAAAACAAAAGCAACGGAAAACTTAAATACAACTCTGGTCTACTGGCTATACTACATTTAGACAAAAAATTTTCAAAGAATTCAACTTATAGTAACCTGTTCACAAATTCGGATGACCCAACTAGAATTAAATTAAGTAGTTTAAATCATTGCAAGACTGAATTATGGTGCGACACAAGCACTCTTTCGCGCCATATTCGATGCCAGTAGTGATAACACGTACATTATTCTTGCTAAATAAATACTTGCAGGAACTGTGATTAGTATCCTTCATAATATACGTTGCATAATCGCAAGTATTGTAAATCTTTTTTATCATAGTGAATTTGTAATGTTTTGGAATAATAACATCTTCAGTTATGCTGCAACCAGGCGACGTTTGTGAAATTAATGAGAGTTGCGATGGCAACAGTACTTGTGACGGAGAAACTTGTCAGTGCAATCCTGGATTTTACCAGAGTAATTCTACATGCCTTAGTAAGTTTTGAGACAAAAACGTTATAAATTGGCTAATTTTTTCGGAGGTAGAATGTGGAGTGGTTTACTAAAAACTAAAACAAAAAAGTTAATTACGATTCTGTTCTACTGCACATGCTGTATCTGAAAAAAATTTCTTAAATAAATAAAAGAAAATAAACTAACTGAAATAATAACTCAACACTGAAACGCGGTAAGACATCGTTGTTCCACTGAGTTACTTGCTGAAACGTGCAATATTTCGTAGATACGTTGCGTCATAGCATTTTGCGCTTTTGTTTACAGCTATTATTATACCAGCACAGTATGTCTTTAGTCAGATTCAGAAAAAAACATCATCATTGTACTCAAAAGCCTCGTGATATTATTACTTTATAAAAGTGGTAAAAACTTTTATTTAATATTTCAATAATATTTTCAGTTATGCCGCAACCAGGCGATGATTGTGAAAATAACAAAACTTGCGATGGCAACAGTACTTGTGACGGAGAAATTTGCCAGTGCAATTCTGGATTTTACCTGAGTAATTCTACATGCCTTAGTAAGTTCTGTGACAAAAACGTCATAACTTCGTTAAAATTATTTGGAGATAGAGTGGTTTAGTAGAAACTAAACTAAAAAAAAGGATGACCTAACTAGATTAAATTAAGTGAATTAACTCATTGTGTAGTGCAAGAGTACGTACATATATACATAGTACGTACCTACCTACCTCACTGCTCAAAATTTGGTTTTGAGTAGCTTCCTCTTTTTTACTGTGGGTAACTGTTTGCCTGGAATGCTGCCAACATTCTAGACGAGTCAACGACAGGCTATTTGAGGATGCCGAAATGTGACGCCATGTGGACGGATTTTTAAGAGTTAGCTCATCTAAAAGGGGGGTTCTTTTGGTGTTGAAAGAAAGATGATGCCCCAATTGAGAAAGAATGAAAGAAATGAAGGCGCCGAGAATCGAAGCCGGGCCACCTGCTTCAAAATCAAGCATGCTACCACTACACTACGGCCGTGTAGTGCACTACAGCCGTGTAGTGAACATCGTTGCTTCCCTGCAACGATACTCGGTCGATACTCATGATCCCGGGGCAAACCCGATGCCTCAAGTGCGGAGCACATTCACACGTAGGCCTCCAAGCCTACTTCAATCACACCACACTCAGGGTTTCCTGGCTCACCCGCAACCGCAGGGTTTCTCGATCGACCCAGAACGATTTCAACCAATACCGAGGGTTTTAACCGGCTCACCGTTAACCGAAACCTAGGGTTTTCTCCGGTTCACCCCTAACCGAAACCGCGGGTTTTTCGGATTACCCTTAACTGAGGGACCACACAAGAAAGAGAATGAATGTACACATTCATACTGCATACAGCACGAGTACCGTAAGGGTTGAAGTGCCAACCTCAAACCATGGCATGGGGCATATACTCCTCAAAGCTATATTCGATGCCTGTAGTCATAACACGTAAATACATTGCCCCTGGATATTTACTAGAGACAACCAGTCTTGCTAAATATATACCGTACCAACCAAAATTACTTGCTACAGACTCCGGAATCACAACGGAGTCGGAGTCATTTTATTCCGGAATCAAAGTAATATAAACTATAAACTTTGACTACAGAATCGAGTGACAGCGACTCCGTTGTAACTCCAGAGTCAGTAGTAAGTAATTTTGGTCGATATTGTACTTGCAGGTACCGCGATTAGTATTTTTTTAAGATACGTAGCATAATTTCAATTATTGAAAAACTTTCGTTATTATAATCAACTCGTAACATCTAGGAATAATAATATTTTAGTTATGCCACAACCAGGTGATGCTTGTAAAAAATAACAAAGCTTTTGGTAGCAACAGTACTTGTGATGGAGAAACTTGCCAGTGCATTGATCTACTGGCTAGACTGTGTCTAAAAAAATTAAAAAACAAAGTCCTGTTTGCATTTTTAATTGCCTAACTAAACCAAATGAAGGTAACTAACTCAAGTAACTCAACGCTGAAACATGGTAAGACATAATTGCTCCTCGCTCATCTGTGTTACTTGCGTAGACGTGCAACTATTTCATATTTACGTAGTCTTCATAACTAGAGTTTACAGTCTTGATTTAAAGGGGTAGTGTCGCGAAAGCAGTCGACTTTGCGCAACTGTAAAACTTTTTCAGTAAAATATAAGACATCGTTTTCATATGTGTTTGTTTGACAATATTAAGGTAAGTATTTTCGCCAAGTTTTATCAAAACTGATGCAGTATACATACAGTTAGCAGTGTGGTCGGAAAAATGACGTTTTGAAAACGTATTCACATTCGATAATTTCACCCCAATTATGAGTGCAAATTGCTTGAGTGGTTGCGGAGTAATACCTGTTTGATTTCTAAAACGGTGCGGAAACTGTGAAGTACTCACAGCAATAATGAATAATGCTGAATTATGAAAAATCTAGACGGTTAAATCTAGACGGAAAAATCAAAAGAAAAACGTAAATTTATTTTTTCTTATTAGTGGCAAAAAAATGTGTGTCGACACATTTGCGTACTTCCCAAGCTGGCCAATCTGATAATATATGGCTTCATATTTTGAACTTTTATGTTCCTATTGTGTGATGTCTGGCTGACATATGGTGATTGGTTCAAGATATTGATAGATATTGGTAGTTAGTCTCTGGCTGTAATTTTTTGACACCATACCGCATCGGACTAGTTTCTCAGCGAACGTACAATTTCAAAGCAGAAAGCTATTTTTTACAACCTGTGAGCAAAACTGCTTTCGCGACACTACACCCTTAATAACATTTTCAGTTATGCCGCAACCAGGCGATGATTGTGAAAATAACAAAACTTGTGGTGGCAATAGTACTTGTGACGGAGAAACTTGTCAGTGCAATCCTGGATTTTACCTGAGTAATTCTACATGCCTCAGTAAGTTTTGTGACAAAAACGTTATAAGTCGGCTAGACATAATTTTAGGTAGGGAAAGATTAAATAAGATCCTGTTTTTCTAACTATGCTGTATTTAAAACGTTTAAAAGAACTCAACTTTTAAGGGCCTGTTTACAAATTTGTATATGCTAACGAGATATGTAAAATTAAGTGAACTAACCCAATGACTCAACCGTAAAACATGCTAAGACACAGTTGCTCCTATATTTTAATGCAAAACGTGCAATATTATGTAAATAAGTAGCATTGTGACGCTTAGTATACGTTGGTTTGTAACTGTTCTTAGTCAGATTTGGTGTGTGCAATTTCAGTTTTTTTCCATTTGCAATATACAACATCAAACTACTAATAACCATAAGGGTCTAACTGGCTTTTAAAACTTTGGTTTTAGTTACGTTTTCGGTTATTACGCAGTATCGCTAAATACGGAAACGTACAAGAAAAACGATTACATTTTTTTGAAAATATGTAGCATAATCCGTAGTTATCTGTAGTTAATCAACAATTATCGTAAAATGTAGCCAAAAAATTAAGCCCGTGGCCGTTTTTTGTACAACCATACAGTTTTTTGCTTACGAAAATCACGAGCCCCCTAAAACTTTACTACCAATGTAGTATTGCACGCCCTACTACTGGTTCTTTTGTGAAATAGAAACTGAGTGCGACTGAAAGGGACGTAGCTGGAAATACTGCCACAATTTCGTCCTCCATTTTTTTGTGTACGCCCAAACAATTGTACTAGTAAAAAATGTGGGCCCCTTGAAACCTGACTGCTGTTGTATTAATGCAAAGCCATTTCACTTTTTGATTTTTAAGCGTGCGAATTAAAAGCTTTTTACTTAAAATTTAGTTAAAATTGTTCCAAATTCATTTTTAGGTCTACCTACATATTTCACATTTTTTCACTATTGTTAACCATAGGTCACCTTAACATCTTATTGAAGCTGTACTAATATAACGCCCTAATGCTCTAGTTCCAAAAAATTGCAGCCTGTGTACAAATGATGTTATTATGATTGCAAAATGTATGAGGCTCAAAACTATATTAGTCGATTTATACGAAAGTAGTCGCCAATGTGGTCGCCTGTGGCTTGAGTAGCTTGAATGCGCAACACTATAAGTACAACAAGCACGTTTTGCGAGTAGGGTTATATTAATTTTGACAGGTTTTTGTGCGACATGCTTGCACTGCTGAGGATATTCTGCGAATATAAAACGCGGCATCAAAATTTTTTCAAAGCTAACATTTTCAACTAAACATGATCGCTCTCAGTCTTAATCACAATTTCTAGCTAGCAATAGACTTGGACTTGTAGACATTGTACTGCAACAGTTAAATAATTTTCCTGTTTACATGTTAGTCATTATAGTACATAGCATGTCAATGACCCTGAAGGAACACTTGTCTGGAGGAGCGATCGACCGAAGGTCTCGGCTCTGCCTTCTGCAGAAAAAGTGCCGGAACCGGAGAATTATTCTTGTTAAAGATTTGGCACAACCTCCAAATTTTGAGGAAAAAACTACAAGGTTAACGATGTATAGTAAAGTAACCTACATATCAAATACGTAGCGAATTCTAACAAATTTACTGATGTTTTAATTTTTTAAATATGTATGTAGCTCTGTTTCTAATGAACAGACAGAGACAAACTTAGTCCATACTCCATAAGTAAATTTTTGGCATCATCTCAATAACTTACATGTATAAACCGAAAGTCCAAAAGCTTTTGACAAAAAATTAATAAACTGGAGCTGCTAGATAGTTAAATTTTCATAACGCGGAGAAGTGGTTGGTTGGTTTTACGATACATACTGCTAATAGTTGCAAAGGAGGCGATCTCCTTCTTCACCATCATAAATTTTGCAAATTCATATATACAGTACAGCTCAAAATTAACACCATATGATTCCGGAGTCAGCGTCACTGACTTCATTTTGCAGTCAGTGACTGCAGTCAACCTATTGACATCACGTCACAGTTCCAATGTTACTTCCGGTAGTTTTGATTTTCATTAACTGACTCCGAAATCAGAGTCAGTGACTGCGGAATCAGCATCACGTGACGTTAGTCATCACTAACACAAAATATGCTACACTCATGCATACGCATTAATGTATACCCGCATGCACATGTAAGATATTTGAAAAGTGGTGATGACTAATGTGATGCTGATTCCGCAGTCACTGACTCCGACTCCGGAGTCAGTTAATGAATATCAAAACTACCGGAAGTAAGTTGGACCTGTGACGTCAATAGTTTGACTGCAGTCACTGATAGCAAAACGAAGTCAGTGACGCTGACTCCGGAATCATATGATGTTAACTTTGAGCTGTACTGTACGCCTAGATTACAGGGTCTGGGGGCCTGGGGCACAGTAACCCCCAGAAGCTAGTTACAGAAGTGTATCTTCCATAAAGCGCAATCTTTGTCAAATTTATCTATTTAGTTTTTATGAGAGTGACCCAAAACAGTGACAAGTGGTCTACTTCAGTCTGACGGCAATGGGTGTGCATACTCTATAGAAAATCAATACAAATGCATAGAAATGGGCCGTGACGTTAAAAAAATTAAGAATGCCGTGTCGAAAAAAATCAAAAAATTTAGTCACAAGTGTCAAAATACTAATTAATATTCTTAAATACACACTGCTTCCGGCTTCGACATTTTATATCCGGATACGGCTCCGGCAAAGTTTCATTTTTGGTCGTCGGCTAGGCCGAAGTCCATGATTTCGACGGACTAATAAACAGTCTAGGAAACAGTATTGCGACAAGTTTTGTTGCACAACTGTTATGTGATAGGTATCACTGTCTATCACTATCTATCACTGAATTGCCAGTCTGCGTGCAGCGCTGGCCGTCTATTAACGTTGCTTACACATACTGTTTACACCAGTTATTGTTATTGAAGCACACTTCAATGTGTGAAGATGCCTAGATAACCACACAGCAAAAGCACACGCTCACACATTTACTGTATTTTGCTGACCTTGCACTATTGCACAGTGTTATTTTGCACTGAGAAAGCAGATACATGTTAATCGACAATCTGCACTATAGTATATACGCGGCTGCCTCGCCGCCGCGTAAAAATATTCTGCTGTTTCACGAAGTGTTTGGATAATTATACACATGTACAAATTTTTTGAAAACAAATAGTATTTTGTTATAATTGATATTAACAGCTTAATTGAATTTTGACCGCATAGCACCGTTACGTAGCGAACCTGATGAAACTTTACTTGTACAAACTTTTTTCAGATACAATGTTGAATTGGATATTTGATAGTTTGTTGTAGCAATAGAAAGCAACCCAACAAGTTCCAGCACTACAAAACCTACTACTTTGTCATCGAGTAAGTGTTCCACTAATGGCTAAAAACAAATCTTTACTTAAAAGTCGTAATGTGACACTGCATCCGCAATTTTACTGTTTTTTGTTTCAAAGTATTTTAATTGCTCAAGTCTAGTGTGTCTAGTTTAGAGCACAATTTATCAACGAAAATGTTCATCGTTGAAATTGTTCGAGCTGAACGAAGATGTAGAAAGATTTTAAAATACGAAGTTAACTAGCGGTTTTGTTTTAAATAATTGATCAAACAGTGGAAAAAGTGGAAAAATAATGACATCAGAATGGGTAATTGGATAGTTGTCAGGTATAAAATCAGGTTTTTTATCTACTTTTTTTCAATTTTTCATAAAAAGTTTGTCAATCCGTTTGGTAACTTGGTAGAATGAAATATTGGAGGTCCGAGCTGCGAGTTTTGATCTCTGTGTAGGTCTAAATCATGTTTGTTGCCGTATGCAATAGCAGTTAGTAATGATTATGGCTAAACGTGTGTTAGGGGGCCGTTCACTGCGACACCTTTCTGTTCGAAATAAAAGAGTATATGTTCTGGTATATTTTTAATTTCTATTACATTTTATCATATCATTATTAATATTATTGCAAGTGTAGTGCGTCTAGTTTAGACATGATCGACCAGAATAAGTGATTGATTCTATTTGATTCTTTCTTTTTCATTTTATACTTTCTAGAATTTAACATGAATGCAATTTTTTGCATATCTGATCTTACATGGTGTGAGCTTTGTAGTCGGCCGTTTCGCGAGTTTTTGGGAGCCACACTTTTAATCAGTCGGTGATAACAAAGCTGCCAGGTCATTCAAATGATGTCACATAACACTTGAACGTTGAACATACGTCAAAAATTTAGTTTGAATTTTGGATTTATGTTCATTATGTGGTTCATATAACGTATCATTTGAAAGCGATAATATTTGTCATTTTTATCTAAATAATATTATTTTATCGTAATTTATTATAGTTTACGACACTCATTGCTAAAGTTGCGGCCATTTTTGTGATCATTGTTTAGAAATAATTAGCTATGTTGTCTGCTTAAAATAAATCCAACTTACGCCCATTTACAGTCGAATTTACAGCATAGCACAGTAATGTCAAATTGTCACGCTTCTTCCAGACATTTTGCTGATAAGTGCCCCGTTTTCAGTAACAAACTTTAACGTTGCAGCAAACAATTAATTTCATTTTACGATGCGTATACCATTAGACCAATACCAAATATTCTACATGGATACATCAATTTTGACAATTAAATTTTTTACAATACAGGGTTCTAACTAATTTTATGATGTTATTTGGAATTTGGATTATTATAACAAATAGAATAGTATAAGTAAGTAATAAAACAACACGTCAAATTTAGTTTAAAGTCACTGTTATAAGTTTAGCTTAACGTCATTGTTATGAATCATTTTACCACCGAGAAAATAGTCAACTGATGATGTTCATGCTGATATAGAAATGCCTAAAGAAAAACTTATGAACTCTAAAAAAACTATTTAGCATTTGAAAAAGTGTTGAAATCTGGTGTGAAGTATGTGTTACAAACGTGAATAGGCTTTAAAACCAGTTCTTTTGTCTTTCTATTCAAAACATTTAAACATACGGTCAACCTATTTCTAAAGTGTGAGTAGACTTGCCTATGCCACTGGCTTAGTCAAGGGTAGTAGCCACGAAGAAAGTCCGACGGTTGGTTGTTTTGTCCCGTTGTGTTGTTTTTACTGCCGTATTGCCCCCAAATTGTCT
>JASANF010016596.1:0-16060 GCA_030248245.1 Trissonchulus sp. WLG1_4 | reverse complement strand
TTTTTTTGCTCTAGCTCCCTGCTGCCCATTGGGATCGAGTTGAAATTTTGCACAATGAAAGAAAGAATATAAATGCAGACGTCGAATTTTTTCGATTATTACTTTTTGGCTTTTATACTTTTTGTAGCCGCTCAACAGCCTACTTGAAAAATCGATTTTTTGAAAAATTAATAATCGAAATTGAAAATAGAAGACTTTTGACGTCTAGATTTTTGAAAGATCTTTTTAACGATACCAAGATTGTCAAAATCGGTTGAAGTTTCGCTGAGCTAGGTCAAAAACAAAATTAGTGTGAATAGAAAATTCGACATGGTCATAAAATTTGACACATTTACATTAAAGTGCTGAACTGTATTGTAAACAGGTTTTTTTGAAGTCTCTTTGATGTACAATTAAAGTGGTATTGCTACTTATTGCAAGAGCTTAGCGCCGAACATGAGTTTTGTTGCTGAGCGCTACCTTAAGCGCTTAAGGGGGCGCTCCGGGAATCAAGGATTTGGGCCGTATTTTTTAAAAACAGCCAAAATGACCTATAATTCTTGAAGAAAAGTTGCCCAAAAATTGGAAAAAATTGGACAATTTATTTGATTTTATTCGACTTTTACACAAATTCAGCAAGTAAGCCAGTGCATCAACGCTTTTTGAGGTTTTTCAAACGGACGATACGTAAATTTTATTAGTCGTAATGAAAAATTAAAACAATTTTATTGCGTTGTGTGCAAAAAAATTGCGCAAGAAACCATTTTCAGAAGCAGCAGACTCAAATATAAGCTGTGTGAATACAAAACCAATTTTTCGGCATTCGATTATAAAATGCTGGTAAGATATTGTTCTACAAAATTTTGCACAATTATAGTCTTAGGCTCTGCGCAGTTGAACAATTTTTTAGTTTTTTAAAATAAAGCTTAGAAAATTTTTTATATGAATTTTATTGCTCGGAGTGCCACTTCGAAAACACATAATGACATTTTTTCTACAAATCCGACAAAAATGTTAAAAACCAAAATAATGTTCAACTAGAGATGCACATAAGCTACATTTTGGTATATAAAGTGTGACTATACGTAAAACATAAGCTGAGTTATCGTTTGCCGAAAATTCACTCACGTTTGGTGCTCTGGGAGTCACGTGACATGATCACGTGATTTGAAATTTTGCCTCCAGTGTTCCTTTGTGCCATACAGCATATATGTATAGTAAAGTTTGACATTTGCCAACTTTTTTGCCAATTTTCGATGTAACCCCCCGAGTCCCGGAGCGCCCCCTTAATTCTAAGCCAAACACTAAATTTTAAGTATGTGAATACAAAATTGAAACGCTAAGTTAAGCGTTAGTGTTTGCTAAGCGCTTAAATAAACACTAAGTATGTGAATAACACTTAGCGCTTATAAGCGCTAACACTAAGTGTAAACACTAAGTTTAAGCGTTACACTTAGTATGTGAATACGGGCCTAAAACTAACACTTAAAGTTAGTGTAAACACTAACTTTAAGTGCTTCGTAACACTAAATTTAATGCTACGAAGCACTTAAAGTTAGGGTTTACACTAACTTTAAGTGTTAGTGTTAGTATGTGAATACGGGCCTTTGTTTTGAAGTAGTACATTCAATGAGAAGCTGGTCCAACGCTGTATGGTATCAAATAATTACTGCCAGACATCACACTATGGCCCGTATTCACATACTAACACTAACGCTTAAAGTTAGTGTTTACACTAAGTGTTAGCGCTTATAAGCGCTAAGTGTTATTCACATACTTAGTGCTTATTTAAGCGCTTAGCAAACACTAACGCTTAACTTAGCGTATCAATTTTGTATTCACATACTTAAAATTTAGTGTTTGGCTTAGAATTAAGCGCTTAAGTTTAGGGACCTCGGGAGCTCACTAAGCGCTAAGCGCTTAGTTAGGGGATGGTGTGGGAATGGGATAGGTAGAGTGGGGGAGGTTTTTGGCCGCCATGGGAAGAAAGGGCATGCAATTTAGGATATATTAGTGACATTTTCCGACCAATTCGATCCATTTTGCTCGTTTAATCGCCAAAAATAAAAAATGCACTTTGTTGTCCAAATTCGTTTTTTTACATTTTTGAGTAGAGCATCTTAATCGAAGTAATTTTCTTCAAGAACTTCTATTTGAAAATTTATATTTTTCACGATATGCCCCCTGAAACATGTAGAGCTGATTTTGCATTTTTCAGGAATCCACTTGCTGAAAACATTTTTTACAAATGTATAGTTCGAGAAAAATATATATTATTAATAAGAAATAGTAATTTAAATAAATCTACAATCGGATTTATAAATACCAAATGGATATGCCGATAAATAACGAATTCCGGATCCACATCAAACAGGGAGCGCACTCCAAGCCAAAGCCAAAACTAAGCACAAAAGTTGCTAAACGCTAAGTTTAGTATAACACTAATTTTTAAGCGTTTATTTTGTGAATAACAGTTTAGTACAAATTAAGCGCTAACACTTAGCAAACGCTTAGCGTTAGTATGTGAATAACTCTTAGTATGTGAATTCGGGCCTATCAATATTGACAAATATCTTTGACCAATCGTCATTAGAAAGCCAGACATCACACTCAGATTGGCCAGCTTGTGAAGTACACATCATGTGTTGACGCACAATTTTTTGCGACAAATAAGAAAAAAGAAAATTGAAGGTTCGTTTTTCTTCTGATTTGAAAATAAGCGTCTAGATTTTCCACAATTTATCATTATTGCTGTTACTAATTTACAGTTTAAGTACACCTTCACAGTTCAAACTAGTATTACTCCACAGCCGCTACAGTAATCTGCACTAAATTTTGTGTGCATAAACTACAACATATGGGCTATTAGTCTGTGTAAAAAAACTAAACAGAAAAATTGATAAATGCGACTAAAAAATGGAATGTGAATAGGTTTTTTTTCGTCATTTTTCCGAATTTGAGACATTATTGCAAACTATATGCTGCACCAATTTTGCTGAAACTTGGCAAAATAATTTGCCTTTTGATAGATTTTTAAAATATAGAAAGAAAAATTTCTAACATTTTTCTGAACAAGTTTTACAGTCGCGCAAAATCGACTGCTTTCGCGACAATACCCCCTTAAATGGATTGCAACGCAGCGTTGCGGGGTCTGGAAGAAGCTGCGGCCCCCAGAAGCTGGAACTTTTTTTGAACTAATATTTGCATTGAAAAAGCAATCCTAAGCAATACTCGCGGTAAAATCACACTGGTTACAGGGATCTAAGGGCGACAGCCCCCAGAAACTGGAGCTTTTTTAGAAATTTGAAATAAAATTTGCATTGAAAAAGCAATCCTAAGCAATACTTGCGGTAAAATCACACTGGTTACAGGGATCTAAGGGCGACAGCCCCCAGAAGCTGGAGCTTTTTTAGAAATTAGAAATAAAATTTGAATTGAAAAAGCAATTCTAAGCAGCAATTGTTGTAAGATCAGAGTGGTGCAAGACTTGCAGCAGCAGCCTGGGTGGCGGCTGACCCCTCACGTCGTTTTTTAGTTTTTGGTCGAACTTCGTCCCCATTGCGACTGGCACTTTTCACCTTTGCTGCATCGCATTCCGTCAGACAAACAGTGCGCAGCCCCTGCTGCTTCCGTGTATGATCAGAATGATGCAATGGAGGACTGAGCCACGTGACACCAGTAGCGTACCCAGGATTTCGCGAAGGGGGGGCTGAACTGATGGCCGACGACGGAGGGGGGTGAAAACGCACACACAGTCCGCGGCACTCTGCAGAAAGTTCAGCGTTTTAAAATTTTTTGTACTGATTTCCTTGATATTGCAAAAAAATATTATATATATATACGCAACATGTCGTGCAATCATATAGGTTGCAGGGGTCTGGGGGCGGCAGCCCCCAGAAGCTAGAGCTTTTTAGAATTTTGAAATAAAATTTGCATTGAAAAACCATTTCTAAGCAATACTTGCGGTAAAATCACACTGGTTACAGGGATCTAAGGGCGGCAGCCCCCAGAAACTGGAGCTTTTTTAGAAATTTGAAATAAAATTTGCATTGAAAAAGCAATTCTAAGCAACACTTGTTGTGAAATCATAGTGGTTGCAGGGGTCTGGGGGCGGCAGCCTGTAACAGAATTTAATGAGAAGTGTTTATATCTTAAAGCCAATAGTTCGATTCACAGTTCAGAATGAAGCAGAGCCATCCGCTTCACGAGGCGTCGCAAGAATATACAGCAAATACAGTATAGTTTAACTTTCGGATTGTCATATGAAGAGCAATGCATATATACTGATTACATCTGATGATCCCGGACCTGTGATGCTGGGGTGACAGCCTCAACGGTGGCTGCAGGGCGGTGGTGGCAACGCCGGCAACGGGATCTCCGGAGACAACTGCGGAGGGAATGGAGACGGCGGCTGAGGGATCGGGGGGCTCATCCGGAGGCGGGTGGGCAAACCGGGACCATCACCCCAGTGGCACCGGCTCAACGTCAGTCCAACCCTGCTTGGGGTCCTCATGAGCCCTCGGTTGGGCGGCGTCGGTGCAACGGTCGTGCTCGGAATGGCCTTCCGGGCGCGACTCCTGTGGTTCGTCTAGTGGTACCGAAGAGTTTGATGCAGTTTGGTGGCGCCACCGACGGGAAACCCAAGGAAGTCCGGCTGGCGACGGTGAATGTCCAGTCGATTCGCCGGGATACCGGTGAGAAGGTCCAGTTTCTGAAGGAGCTGGCCGTTCGCGAGGGCTACTACGCTATCTGCCTTTGCGAGACGCGGCTGTCCGGGGCTGGGACCTGGGACCTAGAGGACGGGTGGACGCTAGTGTATGACAATGGGGGCGATGCGGTGTTTCGTGGGTTTGCTGTCCTCCTGAGCCCGGCTGCGTCGGCCGCCTGGCGGGCGGTTGGGGCCCAGGTCCTCTCCACTGGTGGGGGGCGTGTCATGGCTGTGGGCCTTCGCTCTGCCGGCCGCGAGCCCCCCTGGTTCCTGATAGTAGCCTATGCCCCCACGGCTAAGGCACAGATCGGTGAGGTGGACGCCTTCTTCCGGACCCTGTCCGATGTTCTGAGGAAGACCCCGCGGCGCAGTTTCCTTTGGCTTGGGGCTGATCTAAACAGCAGAATCGGTCGGAGGCAGGCGCACGAGGGCGATCTAGCGGACACGATTGGCCCGCACGGGGTTTCAGGTCAGCGGAACCATATGGGGTCCAGGCTTATCCTCTTCTGTTTGGCGGAGGGTCTTCAAATCACCAACGGTTACAACAGCCTCCCGGTCTCCCGTATGGCCACTTGGCACCACCCCAGATGGGGTTACCCGGCCACCCTAGACGTGTCCATTGTGCGGAAGGAGTACGCGGCGTGTGTGCGGCTAACCTGTGCCGTCCAGGCCTGGATGTAGGGTCAGACCACAAGTTGCTGGCAGTGAGGCTGCGTCAGCGGCCGATCGTGATGCCTGCACAGACTGACCCCCCGCGCCCGGCTGCACTTCAGAGGCCACCCAAGATCAATGTGAGCGCCCTAAAGGACCCGGGGGTGCGGGCCCGGTACGAGCAAGCGGTGAGTCAGCGGATTCGCGAGACTGAGGAGCCGGACATCAGCCGGCTGACCCAAGCCATTCGGGAGTGTGCGGAGGAGCAGATCGGCCTGAAGCCGAAGGGGCAGAAGTCTTGGATGGCTGAGAATCAGACTGAGATCCGGCGGCTAGCGGAGGAGCGGCAGCGTCAGTTGCGGACCCTGGCCAAGCAGAGACGGCTGACATCCAACCAGCTCAGCACCGTGACGGACCTAGAGTACGCCGACGACACAGCGCTCTTCAGCCGGAACAGTGACTCATTCCGCCTATGCGCGGAGATTCTGGACGAGTGCGTGCAGAGATTCGGCGGTGAGATCAGCTTAACGAAGACGGAGTGGATGGGTCTCACGGAGGGCGAAGGTGGCTTCACCTTGGAGCTGCGGGGGTCTGAAGTGCGCAGGGCCGACGAGTTCTGCTACCTGGGCTCGATGGTCGGCGTGGAGAGGGGCACTCAGTTTGGCTGCGCCACTGACACCCAGCGACGGATCGGAAGGGCGGCGGCGGCTTTTGGTCGGCTACGTGGGGCGTGGCGATCGGGTCTCTCAAACCACACGAAGGGCCGCCTTTTCCCTGGTATGTGTGGGCTAAGTGCTGCTGTACGGAATCGAGGCCAAGATCATGACCCGCGGACAGATGGGCGCCCTGCGGCAATTTTGGTATGGCTGCCTGAAATCCATCAAGGGGTTGCGCCTACACGTCCGCCAGACGGAGCTCTGGGCGGAATTTGGGGTGCCGGACGTCCGGGATCTTGTGAAGCGGCGTGCGGCTGGCTTCATGGGCCATTTGGCCCGCATGCCCGGCTACCGCATCCCGCATCAGCTGTTGTTCGGCCATGTCCAGGGCCGGGATCCACAGATCGGGCGGCAGGGGGTCGGCGGCCAGGGGCGACAGGGGGATCTGAAGAAAATCACGGGCTGGTTCGGCGAGGTGGCTAGGGCTATGCCGGGAATCAGCCCTCAGAACTGGCCTCTACAAGCGCAGGACCGGCGGGTTTGGCGCGCGGCCAGGATGGCACTTGCGGCGCCTACCCGGACGCGCGGGAGCCCAATCAAGTGTCTCGAGGCCGGCTGTGGGGAGGAGTTTGACTCCCAGATGCTCCTTGAGCGGCACCTGGGTCGGAATCACACCGCCATCGCCGCCCCCGCGGACAGTGCGACCTGCTCCTACTGCCACAAGAGCTTTGCCACGGAGCACGGGGTGAAGATTCACGTGGGGCGGTATTGCAAACTGAAGCCCCAACCGGCTCAGGCGCCTCTGGCCCCCCCTGGGCCACACCAGCAGGCCCACCAGGCCATCCGGCCCCCTCAAGCCCCCCCCGGGCCACACCAGCAGGCCCACCGGGCCATTCGGCCCCCTCAGGCACCCCCTGTGCCGTACCATCAGGCCCCCCCTGGGCCACGCCAGCAGGCCCACCGGGCCATCCGGCCCCCTCAGGCCCCCCCTGGGCCGCACCATCAGGCCCCCCCTGGGCCACTCCACCGGGTCCCCATTGAGTCCTCCGGGCCACTCCAACTGGCCCATCGGGCCGTCCGGCCCACTAAGGCCCCCCGCGGGCCACCCCAACAGGCCCCCCCTGGGCCACTCCACCAGGTCCCCATTGGGTCCCCTCAGGCTGGGTCCCCCGGGCCACTCCAGCTGGCCCCCCGGGCCATCCGGCCCCCTGAGGCCCCCTGCGGGCCGCACCCTCGGGCCCCCCTGGGCCACCCCACCTGGCCCCCACTGGGTCCCCTCAGGCTGGGTCCCCCGGGCCACTCCAGCTGGCCCACCGGGCCGTCCGGCCCCCTCAGGCCCCCCGCGGGCCGCGCCAACAGGCCCCCCCTGGGCCACTCCACCAGTTCCCCATCGGGCCCCCCCGACAGGCCCCCCCCCCGGATCACCCCACCAGGTCCCCAACGGGCCCCCTCAGGCTGGGTCCCCCGGGCCCCCCCAACAGGCCCCCCCCCCCAGTCCACACCACCAAGTTACCATTGGGTCCCCTCAGGCTGGGTCCCCCGGGCCACTCCAGCTGGCCCACCGGGCCGCCCGGCCCCCTCAGGCCCCCCGCGGGCCACGCCAACAGGCCCCCCCTGGGCCGCACCATCAGGCCCCCCCTGGGCCAATCCACCGGGTCCCCGCTGGGCCCCTACAACAGCCCCCCCCGGATCACCCCACCAGGTCCCCAGCGGGCCCCCTCAGGCTGGGTCCCCAGCGGGCCCCCTCAGGCTGGGTCCCCCGGGCCACTACAGCAGGCCCTCGTTGGGTACCCTCAGGCTTCCCTGGCCAGCCCCAGGGGTCCACGCAGGTCGGCCAGAATTCGTGCGTCGCAGGGCCGACGGGCCCCCACTGGGCCCCCTCAGGCTGGGTCCCCCGGGCCACACTACCAGGCCCCCCGTGGGCTCCCTCAGGCTGGGTCCCCCGGACCACTCCACCAGGTCCCCCACCGGGCCCCTCAGGCTGGGTCCCCCGGGCTATTTCACCGAGTCCCCAATGGACCTCCCCAGGCTGGGTCACCCCGGCCACTTCACCAGGTCCCCTGCATGCCCCCTCGGGCCCCTCAGGCAGGGTCCCCCGGGCCACTCCACCAGGTCCCCAATGGCCCCCCTCAGGCCCCTCAGGCTGGGTCCCCCGGGCCACCCCACCAGGTCCCCAATGGGCCCCATCAGGCTGGGTCCCCTGGGCCACTCCACCAGGCCCCTCAGGCTGGGTCCCCCGGACCACTCCACCAGGTCCCCCACCGGCCTCATCAGGCCCCTCAGGCTGGGTCCCCCGGGCCACCCCACCAGGTCCCCAATGGGCCCCATCAGGCTGGGTCCCCTGGGCCACTCCACCAGGCCCCTCAGGCTGGGTCCCCCGGGCCACACTACCAGGCCCCCCGTGGGCCCCCTCAGGCTGGGTCCCCCGGACCACTCCACCAGGTCCCCCACCGGGCCCCTCAGGCTGGGTCCCCCGGGCCATTTCACCGAGTCCCCAATGGACCTCCCCAGGCTGGGTCACCCCGGCCACTTCATCAGGTCCCCTGCATGCCCCCTCGGGCCCCTCAGGCAGGGTCCCCCGGGCCACCCCATCAGGTCCCCAATGGCTCCCCTCAGGCCCCTCAGGTGTTAAACCCTGAACTGGGGGACTAATGGAGGCAAGTAGAAAGTGCGCAGAGCGCTAGCAGAGATTTTGACCGTTGCCTACGTCTCCCAATTCAGCGAATAACGCCTAGCTTCGAGCTAGGTTTTACGGATCAGTCGCCTGGAAAAACACTCAAGTGGCAGGCCCGTTTCACTACAGGCGGATGGAGGAACCACAAAGCCTACACGGCCTGACTACGACCGGCACTAACTCACTAGACTACTCTAGGCTAGCCTTACGGCACACCAACATAAAATTTAGCAATTTACTGACACGGGGGCAGACGGAATAAGAAAAACAGAACAGTGGGCATAAATTTAAATACAGAACATGCGGGGGAGAACTCCCAAAGGAATAAAATGCGCTACGCGCCTCAGAATATTTCCCTACGTTTTACGTTCGAAACATACCCATCCTGTGAAATTTGTCGTGAGGGAGAGAGACGGGGAAAAACCGACCGTACTCGTCGGACAAGCCTGGGGACTACACTAAAGGAAGCGCGAGTTAAACCGAAGTCAATTTGGAAAACTATCGAAGTTCATCCCCGTTACTTTACAATAGCAAATAAAAGAGCCCTACTGTGTATGTGTAATTTTCCAACAATTCGGCAATGTGCAACTTTAGAATTTAAAGAGTAGATCTTATAATTTCTGTAAACATGATGGAGGAACTTTAGCTCCTGGCTTGGCTTGCTGCTACGTGGCACTTATTGCATCAGCAAAGCAATGCAAAGCCATTGCCTCACGTGATCGGTACACGAAAGAGAAGCTGTAGAATAATGAAACAAACATTGCCAAGTTGCGTTTTTGATGTGCGCGCGATAATTGTGTGAATTTAGAGTATAAAGAGACTATTTCTCATCGTGGAAATGTCAACCTCCACTAGTGGCAGCCCTCACTAGTCCAACAGGTGCCCCCCTGTGCAGAGGTGGCGTCTCGACAACTCTGATACATGACACTCGGGTTGCCACCAGGGGATGTGGACATTTCCACTGCAAATATTTTTAAAACGAAACATAAAAGCACATAACACTTTTGAATTAAAACATGGTGACACAATTTCAGAGCGATAAAAACAAGTGATAACAAGTTATACCGACAGAGTAACCAATACAACGAATAATAAAACAAGTCCCTAGAATTTTAGCGTAATCTCCGATAGAAAAAGCTTAAACACAGCATTCTAAATCACAAAAACCATTCCCACCGAATTTGCCTATATCTTCCCAAAGCAATTTCACCTTCAAAAGTTCTCTCAACAACAGTTTTGACTTTAGAAATTATAACGACCTTAGATTTAGATTTTAGAAATTTAGATTTTAGGTTCGGCTTTGGCGCCCCGGTTCAGAATACTAATTTAGACCAATTTTGAACAATTTTAAACATTCGCATAATAAGATAAAACAAACAGTAAAACAAACAAATACTTTAACGACTGAATTTTGATACTCTTTACGAATTTTAACACAATTTTCTTGCCCCCCTCTCTGGAGGTCTCAGTAGATAGAACTAGGGATTGCTGGAATTTTAAGTCCAGAGTGCTAACCATTACAAGAATCCGATTATCCGAAACTACAAAAGCTCAATTGTGAGTTAGTTCACCCACACACTCATACACAACTATGCCTTTGTTGGTCGCGATCCAACTCCGGCCTCACTCATACTACCCTAGGGATTTTAGGTTAAAACAATTTCGTGTCGCTTTGGGGTACCCCCTTCGTGTCGTTTGCGAGAAACTCCATAATTTAACCCAAATTCGTATCAAAACAATTCCAATTTCAACCCTGATTCCTTCAATTTCTTTCAATAACACTAAATTTCTCGAGCCAAGGACACAAACCGGGTACTGGCCAGGTTCCCCTTGTGCCTTGCTCCATCATTTCGACCATCTTTCTTTCGTCATCAATTTCTCAAAAGTTTTATACAGTCTCGCATTCGTGTCCTCGGTAAAAATTTTGACTTCAAACTCACTAACTACTTATACTACTTCGCGTCCCTAACGCATACACTCTACAAAATTTGGGTGACCTAACAACACATCATAGCGCGTACAATTTATACCGAACATCACCAACAAAAATTTTGGTTTGCCGCGACTGGCAATAAAAACAAGGATATTACGGATCCATTGTACAGTCTACAAAGTCCCTAGTGTTTGGGGGCCAACTATACCCTTTCATCGCCCACGCATAGCTACCAGAGTACTTCTGTGTCAATTTACATGTCGCGAAACACCCGTCGTGGTGGTATAACCACCCAAATCCTCCACCCATAAGCCCGGAGGGATGTTTCCTTACACAACTCTTGGGCTCTAATCGTACAAGTCCCCATAATGACCTCCCATCTACAAATATGGTAAAAATAGTTGGGTCCTTTTAGGTGAGCCCATATAGTTCTAACACTACCAGGGGTATCAGGGTAGAGTCCATGTCACAATCTCAGTCCGAATTCATTTTTAAACTTCCCCTGACAGCTACGTTGGGTTTAAATCAGGTATAGCTTATTTTAAAGTTCTTCAAAGTTTTTAGATATGTTAGGAACCAGCGGGGACGTCATGGACCTACTACCTTAGAAAAAAAAACAATAGATTAGTTATAATAATTTCGAATTCCTCATCAATTTCAAAGCTCGAAATAAAATCCAGACAAATTTTTATTACTAGACATACAATTACTACGATAACCGCCTGTACATCGGTTAGTTGTTAGAATTTTCGGTTAGGTTCTCAAAAATAAAAGGAGTCAAACTGCCATTAGCTCTTTTTCAGCCCAACTTCTAAGTTTTGTTAGAAAAATTCAATTTAGTCGCGGCAAAGCCCGAGAAATAAGAACCAAAGCAAGTTATGCAGATAGTATAACAATTTCTACGTGCTGCGTTACGGTTCTGAGACTTTCACTAAATCAAATTTCATATCTTTCGTCTTTACAATTCCAAATTTCGACAAATAATTTCGATATCACCCCTTTTAACCAGGTTTATCATCTGCGACAATTTCGACTCATACCTACCAGTGTCGTTACCATTACTTACGCGCGCGCGTTGCACCTGTTGTACACATACACCAACAGGTTGCTACAGCAATATCTACCTTTATGTATAAAAGAAATCAAATAACACGCCTTTAATTTTAAGATCGTTAATTTTTCTCAGTCTTCCAGCCAGTACAACCCCAAATTCAGCATAGGATGTCCTAAGCGTAAAAGATGTTATAGTAGTGTTAATTGCTTTTTAAAATAAATCATTGAAACAGGCGCTTTATGCACAATTTTGGTAAACTACGTTCGTTGGGGTAACTACTGTCTGGGATGGCACGACACTGGACGGCAATTGCTCAGAACCGTAATTCGGAAAAATTTTGGCCGTGAAACCTATTATCAGTCTACCCCTCGGATTGCTCTAAGCAATATAACCCTACACTGTTGCATCGTTTTATTGCTATCAAAAACTTGTGCCAATACTTTTTGAATATGTATGAAAGTGCTCGTACGTTTGTCCCGTTTACTGGGCTGCTCTGCCAGCCTTTCATACGTGTCTCCTGTTTGTGGTCACTCAGTGCAACTGTGTTGGGACTGTTTTATATCGTGTGTCTTTAAACTGCTGCTTGGTTCACACTTTATACTGCTATCAATTTCTCTTTTTACCCCATGAAATATACCCGTACTGAATTAAACTCGACCAAGTCAGCTAAATTAATTTCTTTATACCCCTTAGACAACCTCAAATACACCCGTATAAATCGTAAACTCCACCCAGATTACCCCACAATTTCGGTTGGCTTTGCGCGTATTTGAAAAGACTACTTACAACCAAAAATTAGTATTATTAACAAACTGTATAGAAGTTTGGGCCCCATTTTAGTAGCTCAAATTAGAGTCAAAAGATCCCATTAGGCTCATTTTAGCTAAATTTGCAAACCAAATTAGAATAACTAAACCAAAAATTCAGAACATGAAATAAATCAAATTAAACTAAACGAAACAATGTAGTGAAAATTAAACATAAAAGACAACGTGAACGGAAAAATAAGGTTAAATTAGACAAACATAAAGCAACATAAATTTGAATATAAACTGAAAGACAAAACTAAGGCAAAATTAAAGCTGAAATGGAATGGCAAATTAGGTATTGTACAGGGAGTGCTCTTTTCGAGACTTTTTGTTAACTTACAATAACTAAATTCAAAAATAGCTAGACAAAGAGGGAAGTTAGGTATCGTACAGGGGGTGCTCGTTTCGAGACTTTTTGTTAAACAATATAAACTAAATCAAACTAACTATCAACAAAGAAAATGGGGGGGAAGGTTAAGTATCCTACAAGGAGTGCTCATTCCGAGGCTTCTTTGTTAATTTCAACAATAAACTCGATGAAAACAATCTTTTTGTACTTTTGACTATGTTACTTTTTACTTTTCTAGTTTCTACTACAAGAAAAAGGGGTTAGGTACATTTTACACTATTAACTGGAAAAATTGAGCAATATATTATGGCTAGTAGTTAAGTAAAATAAACGAAAAATACCAGTATTAGCTTTGGCAGTATTAAGCTCTATTAGTTTACATACTATACATCACATAGTTATCACAAACAAAAGCTATTGCTCCGATTTTAACTATTGTACCGTAATATCCGGCATCGGCGCCCTAGGATACGCGATGACCTAGTTTCGGCACGTCCGCCTTCTACAGTATGAAACGATGGATTATGCCACCTGGCACCCGCGTAGAGACGACAGTCCCTGGGGGTTGGGTGCCTCCTATGAGCCCAAGTACCCGAAAGCACCTGGACCGAGGAGACCATACTGCGTCCTACGATTAGGTCGCCTACTCGGTAAATACGGTTTGAAAGATGGGCTCAATCGCGTTTGACAGCGACATAACTGACAGACCTACACCCGGATTCGAACCGTTTGGTAGCTGGTTGAGCCCCGATGGACAGATCGTTCGACTACCTCACTTATCTCCTCTAGGTAAGATCCAAGACTCGCTCAAGCTACAGATAATGACAAATTGAGCCCCGATGGACAGTTCGTCTTATCACTCACTATAACCTAAGACGCGCCTCTTCAGCTACACGCTGTGCGCTTCTAGACTACACGATAATGCAATCCTTCCGCGCGATACAACCAAGCAAGTGAGACCAGATTGTTGCCCCGGCGGACAGATCGGCCTAGCCTCACAGACCCAGCTGCATCAATAGTCACATAACTTAGATGTACAACAGGTACTTTGGACCAGTGTGGTGCCCCGGCGGACAGTTCGGCCTAGCCCAAGTACCAATACACGTCACAGCCGATATAAATTACTAGGTACTTACACCAAGGTAGATTAGCCGAGGCATTGGCACCTAGACTCAGTTACGTCCGAGAATATTAGTCTAAATTAGGCTCCTTTTACTCTCACTCCTTTACCTCCTAGCTACGCTACCTAGAACCTGATTAGCCCCGGCGGACAGTTTGTTCGAGCTCCAAGTACGTAACCAGCTCACCAACTTCAATCATTCCACACCTACAGTAACATGCACGGACCTGATTAGTCCCGGCAAACAGAGTGGCCAAGCCCACACACATACACTATAGGTGAAACCATCAACGTCAAGAGTTTATTTATAATAATTTATGCCAGATAAAAATATTAAAAATCCAACAACAATTTCAATCAATTTCCATATATAAAATATAACACTATTACACTATTAATTCGGGCCATTACACCATAAACAACATTAAAAGAGAATACGACCAATGCAAAAATAATTTGAAATTTTTTACACTTTTAACTTACACCTCGGGCTCCGTACTCGTCCCACCAAGCTACTCCACCCGCACGCCCCACCTCGCCGGCCGGACAGTTTGTTCGAGTCGGGTGGCGGGTCAAGAAAAAAAGAGGCGACGACGCTTCGGCACAAGGCCGGCTGATAAGCCCCGATAGACAGATTGTTCGACCGGATCCTTGCGCTTGACGTCGTCTTCTCCTCCTCTCCATCACTCTTTGTTAGGATTGTTACGCCGATCTTGTAGGCGTTCGCGATATAGTTGTTGTAATCGCTGACGAGTGGCCGTGGTTAGGAACTCAGGAAACAGTAAGTCCCGCACAACCATCCAAGCCTTGCCCAGCCAGTTCTTCCCCTCGAACTGCTCGATTTTTCGCAGTCGCGCGTAGTCCTTAAAGTGGACGCCAATTCCCCAACGTCGGTCGTATGGGCTCGCTTCCACTATGACGTCGAGACGCGAGTTGCGCAGATCGTCCTTGACCGTCGGGAGCTGCCGTGCCCGATGCAAACAGATCTTGAACATCGTGGGGAACGCCAACACTTCGTACCACACCGTGGCTCGGACGTTCTTCTCGGGCAGGTTTTGGTCACCCATTCGTTTGCATTGGCCCGGTGATGACGCGCATGCGAGGGTCTCAGCTACATCCATGAGTCCATAGCCTTTGCTGGCTTTCTCATCATAGCAGACCTCTTCGCCACCAAATAAGACTGCTTTCCTTCGTGATCCTGAACCGATCGAGCTTGCTGCTGGGGGTGCTTGGGTTTTGGCTTGGCCGGTTGTGGGACCTGCTCCATGACCACATGATGGTTAAGAGAACTTGAAGATCTTGGTGAAGAAAGCCATAGACCTGAGGTCGCGGTTGTTGTTCTTGTCTGGCTTCCTTGACCTTCTCCATCAGGAATTCTCAGGCAGTTTGCATAGCAGGTTCCGTGCCCATTCCTTTGGTTCGTTTCAGTTTCCAGTTGACGGTCATGTTCATCAGCTCGGGGACCAGATGAATACATGGGCATACTACCCCAAGAGCTGTTCCCAGTGCCGCATCACGACTGGTAGCCTCATGCCTCCATGTAGATCGGCTTGTAGGCTAACATACCATCACGTGAATGACAAGGCTGGAATGAACAATCGGAGAATTCGGTTGTCCCTCGGCCGTAGCACTGGACGGTCGTACGGGTCACTTGTTTGTTCCTGGTCCTCTAGTTCCCGGTCATGGAGTCTCCACAAGATACAAGCTGCGAATTTCCGGAGACATGCTCGTTCGATGAGGTTCAGCTTCTCGCTCTGTATCGCCAAATGACGCTGAATTCGGTGATTGCCCTGCTGTGCCCACTGTCGGAAAATGGACTCAAGTTTCCACTGCTATGGGGTGGACATCCCCTGTGGTTTGTGGGTTTTCCCCATTTCGACTCGGTGGAATCTGAAGAATTTGCCATCGGTTCTGTGATGACCAACACTTCACAGGAACTCTCAATTCTCTGATGTTCCCTGTGTTCATCACTGTCGCTGGTACATCGGCCTCCATCTCTGTCAATTTCGGTCGCATGATGTATGGATCCTTGTTGTTGGGCACGCTTGGCGTTATCACGTAGCCCTGCTGCGAGACGATGGACTGGTGGATCCATCGGGCCGTAAAACGGAATCCCGAAAGAACCGG